>CAVLJG010000001.1:31846520-32025869 GCA_963669975.1 Acanthoscelides obtectus
AAAGGAGCATGTTCGACCCACGTTAGTCAATTTGAGCTAACTAGACACATTTATAACAAAAATTACATAGATCAAGTCGGCTAAACAGGCCTACATACACTAAGTACATACTCCATTTGATAACGCTAACGCTAGTTTCTTCCTTGCCCGAAGTAGCGATCATTCGGCAACGCTGCTAGACCACACTAGTCAAACATGTCATAAGCGCCTGCCACGTTACTATAAGACTCCTGCCGGCGATGCTGTCAAGCGCAAGGCAGAGTTCGGGGTATGAAAGTCGCCATTGCATGGCATCGTCTCGATCGCTCGCGTGTCACGTCTATAGTTGTTATATGGGCAAATGTACGGGAAAAATTTTTATGTTTGAAATATGTTGTGATACATGCATAAAATTACTGGGGCTGGAAGAGTCTAAGGATACTGTCGCCAAAAAAATGAGATATACCTTCTCCCACAATCTACAACCCCAAAACCTCTATTTTCAAGCCCTACAAACCTTTTTCAAAAAATGGTCATGTTCCAATTTTTTGTCATAGTTTTACCTTTAGTTCCGCCGCCACTGAAGCGGTTATTGAATGCTGCAAAATTTTTTCATCCTTGAGACGGTAGTAACTTTGTGAAAAAATTTCATCCAAACCCCAGCAGTACCTTCCAAGTTATAGACGGTCCAAAGATTAGCGGACGGTCCGACAGGCAGACCGACGAAAATGAGTAGCATGGTTTTTCGTTATGTAAACAATATGCACTTCCTCGCCAGTAGACGTGGCAAGTAAAAATGAGTAATACTTACTAATAGTTCTGAATGAATGGGCAAGCTTGCAAGGGCTTGGGCTAGACAATTTTAAAACGCAACAAGAATTTCTAAACTTACTAGTAACAATGAGCCGCGAATGTGAAAATATTTTAGTCGAAGAAAGACCATCTAAAGAAAAATTTGTTGAGACAAAAAAACATCATATTTTTCCAGAATTAGTTTCACCATTGATTCTGCCTGTTAGATAAAATCAATAATTTCACCACTTGAAAACAGCTGGGACTTCTTTTAAATTGTTTGGGGGCTCATCTAGTTCATAATTTTGATGTTGCTCATAAGTACTTTATAACCCTGTCAACGTTGCGCGAATTTTTACATTGAGTCGCGTATAACTCAGCAAGCGATAATCAAACGCTTTAATCAATCTATCTTTCTCTCTTGAAAAGGTCTATCCGAATATATAACAAGTATCCACATTTTTAAAAAATACAAGATTCATTTTGCAAGGTTGCGGTTTTAAATTACGACCAGCCGCCATCTTGAATTTTTCAGCTATTCTTTTTACGTTGGAGTGCATTCACTCTTCAAGTGTCACTCCAAATTTCAGCGTGCTAACTTAACCCGTTCAAAAAATAAGTACGGAGGGACCTTCCTACAAAGCACTGTATAGAGACGCATAGTTGAAAAGGAATCTGGGATATCAGTGATATACTTTTGGCAAAATCTTAACTACAGACCATTTACAGATTGTAGATTTTTGCGAACGCACAGCATTGTTTTTATTGACGCTTTTCTTGTTTTACTGTAAAACTATTAAGCTGTTTGTATTACACTTTAGTCATTTTAATTTTCATAGAATCTTACCTTTAATTTTAATGTTGTCCATTAAAAGTACTGCGTTTGTGTCAACTGCCCCACCCTGTATATTCAAATTCTTCCTACCTCCATAGAATTTAGGATAAATATCTTTCACCTTAGCTCCTTTCCTTTTTCGAAAATCTTCCAAGATTGGCACCACTGTATCATAAAATCGCATCTCACTTACAAAGCTAACTTGCACATTGAAAATTTCTTTGTAAAGATCACTTTCTGGGATCATTTTTGCTACAAGATATAACTCTTCCTCGTCACCACTGTTTTCGTCTTTTAGAACCATATCAACTTTCATAATTTCACTGCCATAGTTTTCACCCGGTTGTGTTAGCCTGCCTATAATAATTTTGACAATTTTCTTGTGCTTTTCAATATATTGATTGAGGAGATCCCAGATTTTTTCTATCTCTGGTGGTGCCTCAGCCATTTCAACGGTTTTACAGCCAGACGTTCACTTTTATCTGTAAACCTGAAAATGATTGTTGCTTAATGTTGATTAGATAGTAATCTTTTATTTGCTTTATATACAAAACAAGTTGCAATGTAAACACACCTAGCAGCCAAGAAATAAACACATTTACGATAAGATGAAAATTTAAACCAGTCTATACGGCTTACGCCGAATGGGGAGAAACATTTAGAAATCCCTAAGTTACTTTTTTAGATGTTAACATGTACAATATCGAAAACCATGCCACTCTTAAGTTTGCGTAACTGTCTTTCGGTCTTTCTTTCCGGTAATTCTTGACCTACTTTAACTAGAATTTTGATAACATTTTGACTGCTACGTCATCAGTACGGTACCTAAAAGTGACAAGTTTGAATTAGTGGCATTATTAGGCTACTATAGGGGTCTTTGTAACCAGTTGGCCGATTTTAACTTTTGGAAGCTCATTTTGTTCATTACATATCTTGAACGGAATGAGGTGGTATATAGTGACGAATCTCATTTCTGTCTGGAGATGCACGATGGTCGGACACGAGTGAGAATGTGACGTGGTGAAAGACGTGACCCACAATTTGACAGAGAGCGTCACGTTCACCACATGGTGGGAGTTATGGTATGGTAGCAGATCACCACTAATTTTCATCAGAGGCAATATCACAGCCCGTCGCTATATTCAGGAAGTGGTGGATCCTCATCTTGTTCCATACCTAAACACCATCCAAAACCCGATTTTTCAGCAAGACAATGCCAGACCGCATATTGCCAGAGCATCGTTAGCCTTCATGGATCAACATAGCGTCAACAGTTTACCTTGGCCAGCACGATCACCTGACCTATCTTCAATTGAACACGTCTGGCACATGATAGGTCGCAGGCTCTTGAATTTACAACACCCTCCACAGACTTTGGCAGTTCTTATTCATGAAGTTGCAGTAGCCTGGAATGAGATACCTCAACAGGATATCGACTACCTTATCAGTACGATGCCCAGGCGTGTCAATGAGTGTATAAGAAGTCGCGGATGCTCAACAGATTATTGACCCAGCTTCTGCAGTCAGCTGACGAATCAAGCTGAAAATTTGATCATTTCACTAGGACACTGAACATACCATATGCCAAAAATTATTAAAATCGGATAAACATACGTATATGTTTACCTTTTTTGTCATTCAGTATCCAATGTCATCATTTTCATATTATTTATTTCAGCACTAAATTTCAATGTCATTACAGGTAAGTAACCGCAATAATACAAAAAACCTATTCTAGTAACAACATTTTTTTTCATAGCTGTGACTGAACTTTACAATTTAAACGTATTTTTTATAACTGTAACTGAACTTTAGAATTTTTAAATATTTTATGCGGGTGTAACAATTAAAAACATAATTCTTATTTGTAACTGTAACTGAACTTCACAATTCTAAAACATTTCATGTGGGTATAACCGTATAACAGTTTAAACATAATTTTTTGTCGTAACTGTAACTGAACTTTACAATTTTTAAATATTTCGTGCAGAGATAACAATTTAATTAATACAAATTATTGAAACATTCATTAGACCAAGTAAGTAATAAAAAAAGTAGATGATTAACATACCCAATAGTATAAAAAACTGGGACGATGGGTTATCTAGTTATTTGAACAACTTAAATAATAATAATAATAATAAAATGTCTTTATTAGGCATATTATATAAACTACAACATAATGTGACCTCTACGTAGGCGAAGTCTAGCTCTTGGCTATTCTGCTTAACCTACCCAAATAATAAATTGAAATACTTAATCAAAGGAAACTTTGACAAGCATCAAAAGACGCTTCAAAACAATGAGCTTGATAGCTTCCTGACATACATAATATATACACACATATATTACGTAAAAATAAAATAAAATATGAGAATTAAAAACTAACTTTTCCACAATTACTACAATGACAAATAAATCTGTTTCACATGCTTACGAAATCTGTTTACTGACCAATCCTTTATATTGTAATCTAATTCGTTATAAATCAGGATAGCATTGTAAGTGTATGAACTACGAAATAAAGTTGTTTTATACATAGGGATCTCTAGTCTTTTTTTGTGTCTGAAATCAATGTTTGAATTATTTCGTCTGAAAACAAATTTCTCATAAAGATACAAGGGGGATCGAGAAGATATGATCTTATGTGTAAACACTGATACATGGTACTTGCAAGCATTTTCTATACACATCCAACCAAGCTGAAATCTCTTTAAGGAAACATGATCATACTTCTTGAGATTAAATACAAATCGACAACAAGTATTTTGGAGTTTTTGCAGTCTTGGTTTTGTGATAGAATCAAGACAATGATAAAGCACAGTGCTACAGTAAAATAAGCTTGGAAATATAATAGCCTCACATAACTTTTTTCTAACTTTAAAATTCAAAATAGAGCGATTGACATAAAAACACTTCAAAGTTGCATAACATTTTTTTAAGATAGACGAAGCATGCTCCTTAAACCGTAAAGTATATTCAATAATCAACCCTAAATTTTTTGTAGTATTTACGATAGCTAGACGCTCCTTGTCGATTTTTACATCAAGAGAATGCAATATAGTGTTATGTTTGACAGCAGGACAAAAAAGCATCACTGAGCACTTATCCTTATTGAGCTTAAGATTGTTACCATTTGAGTATCCTACTATTGCCTCCAAATCATCATTAAGCTCATTGATTGAAGTATGTAAAGTGTTACTATTAAAGCTCTTATATATCTGTGAATCATCAGCATAGCACATCACAGAAGAGTTTTTCACAGAGCTACCCAAGTCTATAGTATAAATTAAGTACAACAGACTTACACAAAATACCAGCAGCATTACAAAGACACTTTCTACTTCCACAGTTGGTTTCACAGTGGCATCTTTTATAGCCTTATCCACCAGATGAAGTTCGTTCATTGGCTATTTGGCGCAGTGATTTGTTTTCAGGCAAAACATTTTCAAACTCTGAAAATTTTGCTTCGCTCATGCTGAATTGATTCCCAGAAAAAAATTCGAACATTGTGCTAAACTGGTTGCCAAACTTATATAAACCATCCTTAACACATTCACGTATGACCATTAAAACATTTGGGAACTCTCCTCTATCTCTATCAACGTCAGGAATTTTGACACGGACGGTATCGCCTACTTTGCAAGGAGGAAACTTTTCATTTGACCAAGCTGTCTTTTTATTAGCCTGTAATACTAAAGAAACTTCCGCATCCTTACTACTATTATCTATTTTCAGTTTCGTCACACTTTTCCAAGTCATCGTTGGTTGTCAGAGCGGTCCGTGGGACCTTTGCTCTTGAGTCACAGTGTCAGTTTGTAAGTCTGTCAGGTCTGGTAACCCAGAAACCAGACAATTTTAAGGAAAAAAGGGAAAGGAAAGGAGAGAAGGAAGAACGAGAGCAAAGGGGAAGAAGAGAATCTTTTAGGATAGGCAGCGTTTAGGCATTGTTAAAATCACTTTACAGATTTTGATATGGTCTAAAAATATTTCATTTTTTCTAAAGATTGTGTAAAAATGCTCCAATTTTGGTTGTTCTAAGTTCACGAGTTAATTTTGATTACAGTGCGAGCCGCGGCCTTTTGGGCTTGCGAACTTGCTCGACTGTGTAGTCCACTGACTCACACAACAGAGGGTTGCTGTGCGATTCCGCTAGGCTATAGCGCCGCTGCGCCTGTTGCTTAATGTAGTCCTTTAGGTAAGGGACATCGAGGTCTCTATGTAGAGTTTCGTTAGAGACATACCATGGGGCATCAGCAATAGTGCGCAACGTCCTGCTTTGCAGAACCTGTAGATTTCGCATGTGTTTTAGCAATAAAACACCAAGCCGCACATGCGTAAGTCATTGCTGGTCTTATGACCACCTTATAGAGTCGAATCTTGTTAATCAAACTTAATTTTGATCGTTTACATAATAATGGGTAAAGCTGCCGAAACGTAATTTGGAATTTAGTTTTTAGCGCTTCCATATGGTTCCGCCAAGTCATCCCTTTGTCCAGAATGACACCGAGATACTTACCTGAGGATTCCCATGGTATACAAAGTCCATTCACTGAAACTTCAGACGGAACGCCGCGACGTCTTTTTGTACAGTAGATTGCCTGCGTTTTCGAATGGTTTATTTCAATTAGCCACCGATCCGCCCAATCTAATACTTCCTCCACCGCACTTTGCAGCCTGGCATGCACTAGGTCACCAGACCACGACTGAGCCACCAATGCAGTATCGTCAGCATAGAGATAGACTTCACAGTTGCTGGGACTAGGGACGTCATGGATGTACAGTGAGTAAAGAACCGAACCCTGAGGGACGCCGGCTGTAATCAGCCGTGTTGTCGACAGGACGTTGTCAATTTTGATCCGAAATTTCCTACCTTCAAGGAAGGATTTCAGTAGTTTTAGAAGCCAAAAAGGGAAGCCCTTTTGGATTAGTTTATACAAGAGGCCCGCGTGCCACACCACATCAAATGCTTTTGAGACATCCCGTCACACTTTTCATCTCCCTTCTGGTCACAAAGCTGGCAAACTGAATTTTCTGTAATTTCAGTTCCATGGGATTCGATTTCTGTCTTATCTACCTCACTACTGTCATTTTTCAACTGTTTTTCTCCAAATCCTCCTCATTTTCGATCTTTTCGATTGAACTGATGACTGAGCCAATGGTAACATCACAACCAAACATTGCTTGGTACGGTGATCTTTTAATTCCATGATAACATGCCTTAAGTTTCATTAGTTGAACGAATCTTAGTCCTTCAGATCATTTTTGACAATGTTCATCGGTCATCCACACCATGAGCATTTTTTCGACATCTTGGTTGGCACGTTCTACGTTACCTTGTGACTGGCTGTGGTGCGGCTTCCCATGCACAATCTTTGGACCTGGCCACATTTATGTCAAATTTCCCACAACTCGGTTAACGAACTCCCGACCATAATCAGATTGCAATATAGGTGATGATCCGAATACGCAAAATATATCCAGCAGTACCGTTGATACTTTCTCAGCCCTACTTTGTAAAGGGCGTAGCTATACGAACATCGTCAGATGTTTCTGGTACACTGATATGAATTTAAAGTTGCCGTCTGGATTTGTGTGCATGTCTATCAAATCTACCTGGCAACGGCTATTCAGCCCTTAGATAAAATGGGTTTCACAACAAGACCTTTTTTGATTTAATTTTGTTTCATTTGACATGACTTACAAAAACGAAGATAAATAAGAACAGCGTCCTGAGTGTTGTTTGCGTACTTGGTATTAGCTTCTACAATCATCCTATTTCTCCCGCCGTGCCCAATGCCCACGTGTATTTCATGAAGAACATCTAACATGTCTTCATTCTTAACGTAGCATTTTCGCCTTTTGGATAACGGAACAATTAACTTCTGGAAGTCACCAATGCAGCACGCATCGATACGTCAGAACCTGTTTGTGACGCTTACATCTAGTTTTAACCACTAAGGATTAGCTAGACCTAGGTGTAGCAGAGATCAAGTTGATTGGACCTAGTTTTAACCGAATGCAACCGGCTAATACTAGGTTTGGCCATGAATGTATAGGTTACACCTAGGACTAACCAACTGCCAGTGGCTACCGGCTAAGCCTTTTTGTCACCGCATTTCAGGTTTTAGCCGCAACATATACAACACAAGATCACGCGATCTAAATCGCGGTTGTTTAGCCGCTATATTTAAACGTCGACGTCAAGCTGAATTTACATGAGTTGTTTGGCATACCTTCGTGACCAGTGGAGCGACTTAAATTTGTTATTTAGGCTCATATTACTCCTTTTTCAAATACTAGTATACAGGGTTGCACATTAATGAGTGGACGGAAAATTACTCATAAACAAATACATTTTGGGGAAAATCTATTCATTGCATGTTATACATGACATTTGAGGGCACATTTCTAAAATATTGGCATTTATACAGGGTGTCCCAATTTTGACCTACATATAAAAGATGTTTCAAATGGAATGCATATTTGGATAAACCAATTTAAAAGAGGAAGATTGATCTAACATACTGTGGGGTTTTGATAATTAGCTACTGAGATGTAAGATGTTTTGTCCAGAAAAACCGTCCACTTCGGCAATCCCTCAATCCACCATTTTGAAATTTGGAGTGCTGAATTTTGTGTCAAAACAAACTTACGCACCTCAGCTTTTATCTTATGTGTTACTTTTTCGAATTTTCATTTTTGCTCATACAGGCTGGTCAAAAACGCGAATTGTACTTTTTCTCAAAAATATCAGATGCATCATCCTGTATGTTTGTACCAGTTTAGATTCAATTTTTTATAAGCTTTTTTTGGTACAAGGTTTGATTCAGATAAATTCACTAGATTTTAAGTTATTAAGCTTTCAATAGAACAACACACCAAAATTAAGGAAAAAAAATCACATCATCCATGGAAACAAAAGACAAACAGTGGGCTAGTTCCATATTGCCACTAAGAGTACAGATTTGACGTAAAAACTAATAAAAATCAGAACAGTATAAATGAGTTTCAAGCGTAATAGAGAAAAACAACTATAATAACAACATAAATAAGTAACTATCACTACTCAAAACCAAATCGACAAAAACTGCTCGAAAATATCTCCATCATGTTGAATACACAGCCGGAGTCTTTGGATAAATGACCGTTGCACATCCCTCAGCATGCGTTCCCTTAGAAATTCATCCTTAAACCTTTCCATCATATTTTCCGGGGTAGATGGTGGATATCTATAAACATCTTGCTTAACGTAGCCACATAGAAAGAAGTCCATCGGTGTCATATCTGGGGATCTAGGAGACCAAGACATAGGCCCATCACGACCGATCCAACGATTGTTACTCCAGGTGTCCAAAATACGCACACGATTATGATAATGCGCAGGTGCGCCGTCATGTTGGAAGTACATATGTATCCGAGTTTGTTGACATCCTCCAAAAGCAAAGGCAAATGCTCGATCAAAAAATTCAAGTATTCCGTACCTGTTTATCTGTTGTCGAAAAAGAAACGCCCAATCACTTGTCTGCCAATAACTCCTCCCCAAACATTCAAGCTCCATTTATTTTGGAAATCTATTTGCCTAACCCAGTAAGGGTTTGCCGTCGCATAATAGTGCATGTTATGCCTGATGACAACCCCTATGCTCTTAAAAGTTGCATCATCGCTAAAAAGAACCTTATCCAGGAAACTAGTGTCTTCACCCACTTTATTTAGCATTATTCTACTAAACTCCATTCGAGCTGCGAAATCCTGAGAACGAAGGCCTTGATGCAAGCATAGGTGATATGGATGGCACCTATACTTGTGAATAATCCTTTGGACAGAAGTTCTGCATATATCAGTTTCTGCTCCAATTTGCCGTGCACTTAAATGGGGATTTTCCTGCAACTTTAATAGAACCTCCAACTGATTCGCCTCATTGGTGACACTTGGATTATTTATACATTTTTTACTATATTCCACTGCTCCACTTGATTCAAAACGTTCTCGTAGTGTGGAAAATGTTTCCGGCCTTGACTGTCGCATATTAGGGTACCGTTGCTTATAAATGCGAGAGGCTAGGAAACTATTCCTTTAGGCTTCGCCCAAAACGAACACCATTTTCTCCATTTCTTCTTTAGAAAAATTCATTTTCAAAAACGTTTTTATTATAATGCTCACAAAGCTAATTTTGACAGTTTGTAACTAATCAACAATTAATTTATTTCCAAGGATGATGCGATATTTTAGGGAATTAAGCCGTTCCATGAAAGACGTGCTAATAACCGAAAAAATAGCCTTAGGAACCCTTGTGTGTCTAGTATAAAAAAAGCCTATAAAAAAATGAATCCAAACTTGCACAAATATACAGGGTGATGGATTTAACCCTGTATGAGTAAAATTAAAATTCGAAAAAGTAACAAATAAAATAAAAGCTGAGGTGTGTAAGTTTTTTTTTTTGATACAATATTCTACACTCCAAATTTCAAAATGATGGACTGAGGGGTTGCCGAAGTGGGGGTTTTTCTTAGACAAAACGCCTTATATCTCAGTACCTAATTACCAAAACCTCATAGTATGTGATATCAATTTTCTTCTTTTGAATTGGTTTATCTAAATGTGCGATAAAATTTGAGGCATTTCATTTGAAAAATCACAACTTTGATGTGTAGGTCGAAATTGGGACACCCTGTATAATGGCCAATATTTTAGAAATGTGCCCTCAAATGTCATGTACATATAACATCTTATAAATAAATTTTCCCAAAATGTATTTGTTTATGAGTTATATTCCGTCCACACATGGATGGGCCATTTTGCCCATTTTTCGATTAATCCAAAAATTCTAGGGATATCTTAGGGTCATTAATTCTTATCATTTTGCAAACGCAGTATGCACTACGTATGCATGTAAGACGATCTATTTTAATAGAGCTAAAACCACTTTCAAACTGCTCAAAGTGTTGCTTTTAATACTCTTTAAGGCATTATTTGCAAATATTACCACTAAAAACAACTAAGCATTCCAAATTTTCCAAAGATAGAATCTCTGACTATAAGACTGGGTACTACCAGTATGATTATGTGTGCACTTATATGTGCTTTGAATTCTATTCCGAAACTTGATAATATGTATGCAAGTAGTATTCAAAAGGATGATCACGAGATCGGAATCGTGGTTTTAGGGCTGCAAAATATTTATCCTAGCGTATATTTCATTGATTATTGAATTATTCGAAACATGTATAATGTAAAAAAATTAAAATCGGTTTAGTGGTGAAGATATGTTTAATAACCGTTGTACAATTTGCGGCCGCTATTAAGATATGCCACACCAGCTGAGAGATACTTCACGTACTGCTTATTCTAATTACACATTTGAAATGTATTTATTGCTCCACTAAAATGTTGAATAAATAATGTTCGTTGCCTATTACATTATCTTAAATATAGCGTTTCTTTGTTCGAAGCTAATGCAAAACATATAACCTATATACTTTACAGTACTTGACCTGGGGGGAGAAGCGGATTTAATCAATTACACATATGTACGTTTTATTATAGAACTTATAATAATAAAATAACAATTCGTATATCTAATTTTTGGTTTTCACCTTCATCTTTGTTCGGTATATTTATTTGAACCTAATTATATACGGGGTGAGTTTTTGGTATGAGCTTGGTCGATAACCACATTATTTCCAATGGTATATAAGAAAGTTGAACACAAAAATTGTATCCAGGTACATGCTCCTGACCGGAAAGTATTTTTATCTCTGTAAATTAATTCATAACTACGTGAAGACCCAAACATACATTTTTTAATTCAAAAACCTTACATCTTATTGCATATTTAGAAAGATCTCTTCAAATTAAACAATTTGAAATCACATAACATAGAATTTCATTTCAAAATTGTTAAAATATTGGGCAATCTATCGAAGAAAAACAGTCAACTTTGATATCTGACACCTCCGCAACTGTTATAGCTGGTGTACTGAATTTTCCGACAGAAAAGTGTTTGGTTCCTATTTTGATTCCCTATCTACTTATGGTTTGTTCGTACAGCCTGTTTGCTGACAATCAGCAAACTGATTTTCGGCGACAGGTCATGACCTAGTTTACGCAGTTAGCTGTCACTGACACGTCGCTGACTGTATTGATTGCGTACATGAGAACGTTACGAGTTGGCTGAGAAACCGACAAGTAATCCGCTGTTCGTATAGAAACTTCTGACTATTTGGTGACTGTCAAATTAGTCAGTAGATAATTTGCCAGTAAATTGTCAGAACTCGAAATCAAGTACAAACATTATTCGAATGTAAAATTTTTCAGAATGAAGTAGACAATTTTGGAAAAGTTGGGGTATGTTCATTTGCTGTAACCAATGATCTAGGATTCTTAGTCCAACTGCCTGAATGTGCCCGAATTTTCCTCTAGAGATGAAAACATGGGCACTTTCTAGAAAAAATAACAGCACCCAAAAATGTCAAGTAGATTTACTCAGTAATTCCCATTCAATTCTCATATAAAAAGTATAAACATATTTCGAAGAAATATGATTCTACACATCAAGTCCAGCCCAAAGATGATGGACTAAAAAACAAAATAACGAATTCTGGAGATTTTGTGATACAGCTTTTTTTCACGGGTGCCCACGGAGAGGAAATGGCCGACTGTTTCTGCTGAAAATAATATTTTCCCTATACAGGGTATTTTAAATTCGACCTCACCATTGGGATCTTGGAAACTTTAAGTCGCTTAAATAGAGGCAAAGTTGCGTATTGAGATAATCAGCAACATGTCTCTTAGAAAGTTTTGAAATTAGAAGTACTTCCGGAAAGAAACGTAAGAAACGAAATTTGCCAAAATGGCTTTAATTTTCTCCTGACATTATTTATGGTGGGATTTCAAAATAAATTGAACATCAACTCCGCCACACTTTCGCCTCTATAATATGGCACAATTAGAATTTCAATATGACGTTTAGTCTCTTGTCTTCCAACTTCAATTTAGTTTTTTCTTATAGATGCCGTATTGGATTCTTACACACATGAATAGAATGTTTATTCTGATTTCAAAAATATATACATTGACTTTACAAAACCTTAGTTATTCCAGAAGTTCCTAGGTAGGCCTTCAAATTATCAGATTTTATTTGTTTGCAAGAAATTGTTTTTTTTAAGTAACTAAGATTTGGCAGTGTCAATTAATTTTTTGAATCAAAATTGTAATCTCTATTCATCTGTGCAAAAATGCAATATAGCGTCCTTAAGAAATAATAAAGAGACGAACCGAGGAGAATACGTGGCACTGTTAATGTGCAATTTATTTTAAAACACCAATATAAATAAAGTCAGGGAAAAATCAAAACAATTTTTGGAAAACACAGTTTTTCCCTCACTCTCCGGAAGTATGTACTCTGAATTTCGAAACTTTCTAAGTGTCATTTTGCTAACTACCCCATATAGGAGACTTCGTATCCCTTGCAGTTTCCAAGATCCCAATGGTGAGTGCCAAATTAGAAACACCCTGTATATGCAGACTCTCTCTAGAAGAAAGAAGTAAAAATACCACAAGGATTTAATCACGTCTTTGAATAATAAAGGGTGTTGTTATACACTAAAAAGCTAAAACAGCTGAACATAACTCAATTATCAAGATCTGCTTACATAGCTAAGACTTTCACAGAGTTCCCAACATGGACAAAAAGAACTAAGAATACGAAAATACGTAGAAGTAAGGCTTAAATCGAGTAATTTCGCATTTTACAATTGTAACAAAAATTTTCTAAAGATTAGTGATCACAAAAATCGTATTAATTAAGGTTCTTGAAAGTTATGTCCCCTATTGTTCGGATTTTTCATACTGTGTTCACAATCTTCATTTTACCATTACTTTGTCAATAAACAAAATATCGAGCACAAAGCACTTTGGCGCTGGCTAGTATTTGAAATTGAATTTAATTAAAATTTCTTCTGCCACTTGCTCATCCGAAAATGTTACGAAAACTTGTTTCTGTGGAATTGTGGCACTATTTTCTCTACAAAATTCAGTATTTTGGGTTTCATTCTGTCCTCAGTAGATCTTCAAAGTCTTCATCTTCTTGGTATATCGCTGTTTTATTTTACACCGAAGCAACCGCACAGGTGAACGTTACATGCCATGGTACCGCGGCTGCTTTGAGGATCTTAAATATAAAGTGTGAACATATTTCTATAACTGATTATATTGGAGATGATCCATCAGTAATTGAACAATTTTGGTTGAAACTTCAATTCAAGTCGTCTTTAGTTGCCTTAGGATTGTTGTACAGACCTCCTAAGGCTAATCTCAATTCTGCAGTTGAAACTCTGGATACACTTGTATCGCATTTGTCTACTGTTTTCGACCATATGATCATATTGGGTGATGTAAATGTCAATTTGCTAAATCTAAGTAACAAAATATCTCTTTGCTTCGACTCATATTCTTTTAAACAATTGATTGATGAGCCTAGAAGAATTTGTTCTTCTTCTATTACATTACTAGATCCTATTTTTGTAAATTTTCCTGAACAGTGTCATAATATTGGTACACTAAATGTAGATGTCTTCACCGATCATAGGTTGGTTTACTGTGAAGCATATTTTGATAAACATCAGACCCCACAAAAATTGTCACTTACCGTGATTTCAAAAATTTTGATCATGACAACTTTATGGCCGACTTACTGAGTATAAACTGGAATTATATTATTTGTTTTCGAGACATTGATGACAAAGTGGAATTTCTAAATGATCTTATAATTTCTTTGTTTGATATACATGCACCGTTGCGTACAGCAAGGGTAAGCAAGCCCTTTGCTCCATGGTTAACGCAAAACTTAAGAGCTATTTTCAAGCAGAGGGATGCAGCTTTAATAAAATACAAACACAATAGGACAAATCAGAACTGGACAGAATACACACAACTGAGAAATTATGCTCTTGCATCACAGCGTAGAGAAAAAATCTTCAGCACTTACAAGAAACTAATAATTCATCTTCTTTATATAAGGGTATAAGGAATTTGAACATCCAGACTAAGAAGCGTAACCACATACCTGTTAGTTTACGTAACGCAACGCAGATAAATGATTATTTTTTATCTGTTTTTGAAGATAATACTCAGCTCTGTGCTAGTGAAATAGAATTTTATGATAATAACATACTTGATGAATCGCTCAAATTTGATCTGGTCATGACCACTGAGGAAGATATACGTTCGCATTTATTTAAAATAAGATCTAATGCCTGTGGGCATGATGTTATTACGCCTAATATGATAAAACTGTGTCTTCCTGTGATTGGCAAATATTTAACGCATTTGATTAATTCTTGTTTGGAACTTCACTATTTTCGCTCTGCATGGAAGCAAGCAGTAATTGTTCCCTTATCAAAAACTAATTTATTCCGACCTGCGCCGATTCTATCAAAAATATTGGAAAGGATAGTACATGATCGATTGAAAGAGTACTGCGCTGAGAATAACATAATTCCAATAAACCAGTCTGGCTTCAAAGTAGGGAATAGCACCACCACTGCCCTGCTTAAGGTGACTGATGATATTGTTGAGGCTTTGGATCGGGGTCAAGCAGCGGCTCGTGTACTGCTTGACTTCTCCAAGGCTTTTGACACTATCAATCATTCACTTTTGATCTCAAAATGCAAATATATTGGATTTTCTCAAGCATCTATCAAGTTCATTACTAGTTATCTCATGAATCGTATGCAAAGGGTACATTTGGACAACTCATATTCGACATATAAGAATGTGATATCAGGGGTCCCTCAAGGCTCTGTTTTAGGACCGCTATTGTTCTCCATTTACATATTAGACATGTGGAAACTGATACGCTCCTCTGAAGTGATGATTTTTGCGGATGATACACAAATATGTAAAACTTTTGATCCAGATGACTGTGTAGCAGCTGTTGACGAGTTGAATTGTGACTTAGCCACTATTGTTAGTTTTTCCAAGCATAGCTCCTTAACGATAAATGCCTCTAAATCTAAAGCTGTTCTCTTTGCACCAAGAAACAAAATCATTAATATCAGAAATAATACGACAGTACGCATTAATGACACTTCTTTAGTTTATGAGGATCTTGCAAAAAATTTGGGTGTCTTACTTGACAAGGATTTACGTTTTCGTGAGCATATATCTAAATTAGTAAGAAACGGCTTTGTTGTACTAAAAACACTGTTTGTTAATAGGCATTTCATCAATTTCAAATTGAAAAAACATCTTTGTGAAAGCCTAGTTCTCTCAAAAGTCAACTACTGCCTTATTGTTTTCTATCCCTACTTAGATCAAGTCTCAATTCGCAGACTTCAACTGATTCAAAATTCGTGCTGTCGCCTCATCTACGGTTTAAGAAAATATTACCATGTTTCACACTGTATTCGTAGTTTAAAATGGTTAGATATTAATAGTTCTTACGAGTATTTTATCTTGAAGTTCATTCATAATTTGATTATCACGGGAACTCCCGAATACCTCTTCAAAAAAATTGTTTTCAGGCAATCTGTTAGAGATCGCATGCTCAGGTATGGCAAATTATTAGATATTCCACGGCACCGTACGGCTTTATTTACTCGCTCTTTTAGGTATAATTGTGCCAAACTGTATAACGTACTACCTGATGCATTCAAAAATGTATCTCAAACTAAATTTAAAGTTTGTGTCAAGCAGCATTTGCTATCAAAAATGACTATTAGTAGTAATTAAGTAGTAGTTTGTAGTTTAGATTAGTAACCGCCAGAAAACTTTTATTTGACGTGTTGCTGAATCTGTTTATATTTTCTATATTGTCTTGCAATATTTTTGTTTTCCTTTGGTTAGCCACTGTATATATACATGTTAATTACATGTATTTACATTGGTTCACAACCATGAAAATAATAGGGTTAAGTGGTAGAGTAGCTATTTAGCTAAACTTCGCCCGATACTATGTAACTTTATAAATAAAGACGATTTATTATTATTATTATTATTATTATTATTATTATTACTGAGATCAACTTAATATGAACTATTTTAATTTTGAAAGGTGTTGTAATATTTTTCATTTACCTCAATATCTGATACGCAAACAGGTTAGCTGTAACTAAAAACCAGTCGTAAAAACTTCCATAAGCCTTTTTCCAAAAAAACATGTTAAAAACGGAACCAAATATTGTGAAAATAAACACTTGAAAATTTTGGGTAATCGTTGGCGCGCTCGATCACGATAAACTATCAAGGAGACTAAAGGAGTGGATAGGGAGAAAATATGGATCACAAAATTTTCCTGGCGAAAAATTTAGTACACTAACAACATCTGCGGATGTGCAAGTTGTCGACGTTGAGGGGTTTTTTTTTGTTAGGCTGTCCAATATCTCAACAAAATCAAACCCTATAAAATGTACCGCTGCTGCTTTGTTTAAAAGAGCCTGTCCAAGTCTGCAATAAAATATAGGTACTTTTATTTAAAAGATGTATGTAAAAATATACTGGCTAACCACGTATTTATAAATCACCATGTAAAAATAAAAATATTTTTTACGTAAGGAACAAACAGTTGCCTACAATTTTTGTAATAAACTTTTTTTATCGACTCAACCCACACTTAAAACTCTGTATTACACTCTAAAAATGATTTACCGCAATTTATCAAACCAACCGCGTTCATAAAACTCCTGAACCATCCACAAAATTTTTTCTTTCGCCAGTGGCGACACTTGTATCTTATTGTTTTCTATATCGGCCTTTTTCCCCTTTTCGGTGAATATTACCATTGGTAGAAACCACAAGCTGTGTACAACTATATTTTCAATGTTTTCTTTGATTTCCTCAATAAACTTGTCGTAACCGAATCCAACAGTACTACATTTCAGCTCTTCCAGAACTTGAATGAAGCATTTGTGATAGCACTGCAAGAAGTCATCCAGGTGACTTTTAAGTAGGTCTAGAGGTACACTGGTCATCAAGAAAAACATCAAATCGTCCACTGGACTATCGTAGCTATAAAACTGGAAGTCAACCAGTTTGATATTTACGTCACTTTCACTGAATTTCACCATAATATTATTGACCCAAATGTCTTTGTGTACAATAGTACTGAAGGGTTCTCTGAAGTTCTCTACTTTCATGTACTCAGACTTTTCAATGCATTTCTTCACCATGGGAAGCGCTGGCGCACAATCTTTACATTCACTGATGAACGACACGTAATTCTCTTCAAAGTTGTCATCTTTTTCTGGTTTCTTGTGTTCAAGGAAACAAGCCAAATGCGGTTTTATTTTCTTTTCGAAAGTTTCTGGCTCCAGCAGTTTCAAAGCAAAAGGTGTAGCATGAAAGTAAGCTATTACTTCAAGAATCGCTTTGGTGCTCTTCATATCGAATCCTTTGTGACGATCAAGGTTGTCGAAACCTGAAATAAACGAAGCGATTCACAATTAGTCGCAATCATCTCTAACGAAATAAAATAAGCTCCCCATGAGCGTGGGTTAGAAAGTACATACAACGCTATAAACCATAACATACTGAATTTTCATCTACTAACTAATCAAAAATCGGGCCAGTTTCAGAAAAAAAATTAATAAACAGTTTTTCAAAGGAATTATATTCTAGAGGATATCTGAAACGGCTCCTCCATCTAGAAAAAAAATTGTCGGATGAAGGTCAATGTTGAAAAAATCACATTTTCACGTATATTCAAATATACTAAGTGACATATAAATCCGAACACCCAGTTTAAATGGTTTTATTTTAATAAAAGTTGATGAATGTATTTATCTTACTGTAAATAACAAGTGAAAAAATTTTCAGCCTTATCAGTTGGACATTCCGGTTTTTATACTGCTTTTTTTTAATTCACTAACGCTCTAAAAATGAATATTTCAGCCGCAGTAAAGAATCAACGTTGGCGGATTTTGGTTCTTGACATCCTTTACGATCGGTTATGATGCCTAGAGTACGGAGACCTGTACGATTTCGTCAACTTAGTGAGTTTGATAGGGGCCGTATAGTGGGACTTCGGGAAGCTGGACTTTCTTTTCAGGCAATTGCAGTTAGAGTGCAAAGAAGTGCAGACACTGTGGTTAGGTGTTGTCAGGCATGGCTTCGAGAAGGCCGTACGCAAAGAGCAAGGGGCACTGGACGCCGCCGTAGAACAACAGACCGTGAAGATCGCCGCCTAAGATTATTGGCCTTAAGGGACCGTTTCTCCACTACCAGGTCCATTGCAAATGAATGGTTTGCAGAAGACGGAAGACCTATTGGCATGCGAAGTGTTTACCGACGAATGAGAAGTTTTGACTTGTTTTCATACCGGCCACACTGGGTCCTCCCTTTAACTCGAGAACACCGACGTAATCACCTTGAGTGGTGCAGACAACGGTCACTCTGGGATCAGGAATGGAACAGTATTGTCTTTAGTGACGAGTCTCGATTTTGTTTAGGCATGCACGATGGTCGTGCCAGGGTTAGAAGGCGACGTTGTGAAAGGAGGAATCCACAGTTTTTTGTTGAAAGACATGTTCATCACACTGTTGGAGTTATGGTTTGGGGTGCTATAGCTTATGGTTCCAGGTCACCTTTAATCTTCATCAGAGGTAACATGAACGCGCAGCGTTATATCCACGAAGTTCTAGAACCCCATCTTTTACCCTATCTTGACACCCTGGCAGATCCAACTGTCCAACAAGATAATGCCCGACCACATGTTGCAAGAGTCACAATGGACTTCTTTCAACATAATGATGTCACATTGTTACCATGGCCACCAAGATCTGCCGACTTATCCCCAATTGAGCACGTGTGGGATATGATGGGTAGGAGATTACTCAATTTGCAACGTCCTCCTCAGACTCTAGAAGCACTTCGAGAGGAGTTGGTGGTTGCCTGGAATGAGATACCACAGGAGGACATCGACCACCTGATCAGAAGCATGCCTAGGCGCGTTGAAGAATGCGTAGCACATCAGGGTGCATCCACACATTATTAAAGGTCAAAGGGCTTTAAAGCAGTGCAATCATTTTGAAATTTTTATCATTTACTTATTATGCTTCATTAAGTACTTATACAAAATTTTATTAAAATAAAACCATTTAACCTGGGTGTTCGGATTTATATGTCACTTAGTATAGTTATGAATTAATAGTTGAGCGGACCAAAATAAAACCTAACACGGCTAATTTGCATTCTATTCTATTCGTCATTGTCTGTCATAGCGGTCCGTGGGACCTTTTTTCTTGTGTCATTGTACGTCAGTCAGTTTATGTTGACCTTGCCAGAAACCAGGCAGCAGAAGAAAAAATAATGAAAGAAGAAGAACAATTTGGTTCGAGTTTTATTAAAATATAATTTTATATTATAAGAAATTACGAGATTCAATTTTGTTCACAGTGCGACCTGTGGCTTGGAATGTTTGCGAGCTTGCTGCACTGTGAAGTCAGCTGACTCGAGCAACAAGGGATGTCTTTTAAGTTTTGCATATGGAAATAAAACAAGACGGTAGATAGTTTTAAATGACTTTATTGTTTTTCGAAGTATTCTCCACAAAGATTAATACACATCTGCATGCGCTCGAACCAATTTTCGAAGCTCTTATTCCACTCGTTTGCTGGCAGATCCAAAACGGCATTTTTGAATGCGTCAACTGCTTCTTCTGGTGACTGGAACCTTTTTGACCATGCAGTCTGATTTCAATTTTCGGGAAAGCAAAGAATCCGTTAGGACTTAGATCGGGACTATATGGAGGATGGTCCAATAATTCCACGTTTTCTTCCGTTAAATACTGCCTTGTTTTTTGGGCTGTGTGCGAGCTTGCATTGTCTTGGTGGAGGATGATTCTTCTTTCGGGGTTGATTTTTCGAAGCTCGGTGATGACTTGTGGCAAACAAATGGTGGTATACCAATCCGCAGTAACAGTTCTTTGCTCATTAAGAGGAATTGTTGCAATATGACCCGCTTTTGACACAAATGTCGCGACCATCTTTTTCGAAACACTTCGAGTACGGATGCCTTTTGTCGGCTTTTCTTCACCTTGGAACACCCAAACAGTCGACTGTCGTTTATTTTCTGATTCATAACAGTAAATCCACGATTCATCGCCACTAACAATGCTGAAAACATTTTTTGAATTTCCGGAATTGAAACAGTCAAGCGTTTTTTGACACCAATTAACCCTGGCTGCTTTCTGCGCTTCAGTCAACAGATCGGCTATCCAACGAGAAACTAATTTTCTTACTCCTAATTCTTCATGTAAAATTTATTGAATTGAGGTCTTTGAAATCTTCACATGTCACATGTCTATCTTCAACGATGAGTTTGCGCACAGCATCGACGTTTTCCTGGGTGACTGCCGTTTTTGGTGCACCCACCCTGGGATCGTCGCTAAAATTTGGTAGGAGCTTTGTTAAAATATAATTTTATATTATAAGAAATTGCGAGATTCAATTTTGTTCACAGTGCGAGCCGTGGCCTGGAATGTTTGCGAGCTTGCTCGAGTGTGAAGTCTGCTGACTCGAGCAATAAATGCTTGCATTGCGATTGTGCTTGTTCACAATATCGCTGCGCCTGATGTTTAATGTAATCCTAAGGGATGTCGAGATTTCCGTGTAGGGTTTCATTTGAAACATACATTGGTCATGGTTCGTAGGCTCCTGTTTTGCAGGACCTGCAGAGCTCGGATGTGCGTATCCGCTATAAAGCACCAAGCTGCATCTGCGAATGTAATGGTGGTTCTGTTAGTCATTTTATAAAGCCGCGTTTTATTAACCGAACTCAATTTTGTAGATCTACATAATTAAGGATCAAGTCGTCGGAAAGTAATTTAGAATTTAGTTTTATGCGTTTCTGTGTTTCCGCCAGATCGTACCATTGTCAAATGTAACTCCAAGGTATCTGACAGAATTTGCCCACAGTATCAAAGTCTCATCCACAGGGATCTCTGACGGGGCGCCGTGACCCCTTTTGACACAATAGATGACCTGTGTTTTTGAAAGGTTGATTTTGATCAGCCCCCGATCTGCCTACTCTAACACTCCTTCCACCGCACATTGTATGCAGTGCAGTATGCAGTGTCAGACTTCACTGTTCCTTGGGCTAAGGGCATCATGAATGAATCTAGAATAAATGAATGGTCCAAGGACCGAAGCCTTATAGACGGCCAATTTGCTGTAACGATTAATTTGTTATTACAAAAAAGCAGGAAAAAACGTAGACTTGTACCTTTATGTTCAACTGTATAATGGCAAGCCTAAACCGAAAGTAATAGCCAAATGTTAGAAGCGTTGTAGTGCATAACATCCAAGAAATGTCATTCAAAAAAGCTCAACCGTCTCTGCTTTTTGAATATTAGGTACTATTTTTTTTTTTTTAGAAAAATAGCCTTTTTGACGAGCTGTCCAGCGACTATGGCCCCATATGCTACTCATTCCCTACCACTTGAAAAAGCGTATGCGATGTACGAGCTCCTTCCCACTTCAGTTGGCCCAACTATTGAAATCTTAGTTTTTTTCTATATCAAACACAAATAATAAAAATGTATGTGTTATAGGTTTAAAATATTAACAATGAATATTCTGATAATATATAGTAGAAAACACCAACTTTATCACTCCCTAAACAAATTTGCAGCATAAAAATAACACATGTTGCAATTACAGCATATCAACCTATTTTCATTTCAATGCAAAATAAGTCTGTAACGCATAGGTGGCTGTGAAAAATAAAATCCATGACAATAATTGTTTTTATTAATCACAGCTGTCAGAATACGTTTAAAATAGTTTTTTTTGGGTAGTTAAGGTTTTCAAAAAGGGTAGAGGAAAGGTTATTAGTGAGAAAATTCGGTTACTAATAATTAAATTTTTTAATTCTGTGAAATCAAACTCAGAAATTGCAACTTTCTTAGACTTACCGCGGTACAGTGTGAGAAATATTGTTAGACTATATAACGTAACTGGTTCAGTTAATATTACGCCACGATATGTGAAAAAAAGTAATATCACAAATGCCGACTGAAGAGCATTAAGAAGAATAATCGTGAAAAACAGGCGTGCCAATTATTTATAATTAAGTGCTCTGAGTCCACAACTCATAGAGAGGCCCACAAACTGGGATTTAGCACTTGCTTGGTAAGTTTTCTTACACAAAAAGTGAAGTAAAAACCCTAAAGTTGCACAACTTGTTTGTACGCCAAATAAAAGCCACTATTAACTCCACTGCAAAAGAAAAATCGGCTTAGATGGGCTAAAGAATATAGACAATGGACACCTCAACAATGGTGTGCAATACAATGGAGTGCTGAGGCCCGATTCAAAGTTTGTGTTGGTGACAGTCGCAGTAGAGTTCTTCGCAAAAAAAAATGAAGCATTCCATGTTAACTGTCTGAAGTGAAAAGTGAAATTTCCAGCACCCATTATGGTCTGGGGCAGTATGTCATCAAAAGGAGTAGGAAAACTTCATTTTATTGATAGAAATGAGGATAGAAACAAATATTTGGCAATTTTAGAAGAATCGCTTTTACCAGCGATGGAAGAATGTTTGACATCTGGCTAAGATTTTGTGTTTCAGCAAGATGGTGCAGCGTGCCATATCTCAGAAAATGGATGGACGAAAATAATGTACCACTTTTGAAATGGGTTTCTAGCAGTCCAGATCTGTCACCTGTTGAAACTTTGTGGCACGAGATGAAAAAGGTTCTACGACAACATGCTGCTCGTACAATCACCCAACTGAGACCAAAGCTTCAAGAAATATGGGATTGTTTTACTCCAAATTTTTGCCAAAAGTTGGTTAACACTATGCCCCAAAGAATTTCAGTCGTAATAAAAAATAAAGGTGATGTTACCCAATGGTAATCTTTCAGTTGTTACTTTGTTAACTTCGCACATTTATTCGCACATTGTTTATTTGTTCAGATGTTCTATTAGTTATAGGTCTAAGTGATTTTAAACATGTATTTTTTACGACTAGAGTGTATCTAAAATGTTTTTGAGAAAATAAATTGTTTTAGAAGTAAATAGTTTCGTCATGCTTAGTTTATAAAGGCATATTTTGGTACAAATCTTGAAGTGGGCCAACTGAAATGGGAAGGGGCTCGTATTAAGAGAGTAATCATACCTCACAATAACGCTATTCGAACAGTCTCCATATTATTATTCACTCTCATGTGTGCGTGAAAATTCAAAACACCCTGTATCTCGGTAGTGAGACGTGGGACATTTTATGACCTATGTTTATATATATATATATACGGTGTTAATAAAGTTTGTAGACAAGCTTTAACAATCGAATCCTTGATCAATTTGAAGACGAAATTTCCATATGAACTTGGATCCGCAACGGCTTTGTTTTCAAGCTAGAACATATTAGCAGTAAAATAAATGATGATACGGTTCTAAAAAATTATAACAGAATGGAACGAATTTTATTTTAATTAAGTATACCCTGTGGTGAATATCACATGATTTACTGTTGTTTTCAGACCCTCAATGTACGTAGATACAAATAATGTTATCCAGTATTTTTTGAAAAAATAGCATGACACTGATTTGTTTTGATCGCAATACTTTCAATATTTAAGCACTGTGCTTATATAGACACATATGGCGTACCCGAAAACAATTGAATTAATTTATTTTCTCAAATAATTCAATTAATTTATTTTCTCAAATAATTCGACAGCTGTCAAATATTTGTTTTCTTGTCTGATCATTCGAAGATTCCAAATATTTCTAAGTTTTGATAATTACTAATAGTCATAATGGTACAGTTCAGTAATCAAAAAATGACAGATATGCATTTAGTTTACGGAATGGCTCTGGGTAATGCTCGACGAGCACGACGTGGTGATCGATTTCCACATCGCCCGCTGCCTAATGTACAAACTTACATCAACATTCATGCTCGACTATGTGAAACAGGCAGTTTCAAGATATCCACATATGTTGCAGGAAGACGCGCAAGTGTAAGAACCATCCAAATCGAAGAAGCTGTGCTTAATAAAATCGAAGAGGGCCCTACAACACAAGTACACACAAAAAATGCGCTACAGCTAAATTTTAATTATACTAAGTGACATATAAATCCGAACACCCAGTTTAAATGGTTTTATTTTAATAAAATTTTGTATAAGTACTTAATGAAGCATAATAAGTAAATGATAAAAATTTCAAAATGATTGCACTGCTTTAAAGCCCTTTGACCTTTAATAATGTGTGGATGCACCCTGATGTGCTACGCATTCTCCAACGCGCCTAGGCATGCTTCTGATCAGGTGGTCAATGTCCTCCTGTGGTATCTCATTCCAGGTAACCACCAACTCCTCACGAAGTGCTTCTAGAGTCTGAGGAGGACGTTGCAAATTGAGCAATCTTCTACCCATCATATCCCACACGTGCTCAATTGGGGATGAGTCGGGAGATCTTGGTGGCCATGGTAACAATGTGACATCATTATGTTGAAAGAAGTCTATTGTGACTCTTGCAACATGTGGTCGGGCATTATCTTGTTGGAAAGTTGGATCTGCCAGGGTGTCAAGATAAGGTAAAAGATGGGGTTCTAGAACTTCGTGGATATAACGCTACGCGTTCATGTTACCTTTGATGAAGATTAACGGTGACCTGGAACCATAAGCTATAGCACCCCGAACCATAACTCCAACAGTGTGATGAACATGTCTTTCAACAAAAAACTGTGGATTCCTCCTTTCACCACGTCGCCTTCTAACCCTGGCACGACCATCGTGCATGTCTAAACAAAATCGAGACTCGTCACTAAAGACAATACTGTTCCATTCCTGATCCCAGAGTGACCGTTGTCTGCACCACTCAAGGCGATTACGTCGGTGTTCTCGAGTTAAAGGGAGGACCCAGTGTGGCCGGTATGAAAACAAGCCAAAACTTCTCATTCGTCTGCAAACACTTCGCATGCCAATAGGTCTTCCGTGTTCTGCAAACCATTCATTTGCAATGGACCTGGTAGTGGAGAAACGGTCCCTTAAGGCCAATAATTTTAGGTGGCGATCTTCACGGTCTGTTGTTCTACGGCGGCGTCCAGTGCCTCTTGCTCTTTGCGTACGGCCTTCTCGAAGCCATGCCTGACAACACCTAACCACAGTGTCTATACTTCTTTGCACTCTAACTGCAATTGCCCGAAAAGAAAGTCCAGCTTACCGAAGTCCCACTATACGGTCCCTATCAAACTCACTAAGTTGACGAAATCGTACAGGTCTCCGTACTCTAGGCATCGTAACCGATCGTAAAGGATGTCAAGAACCAAAATCCGCCAACGTTGATTATTTACTGCGGCTGAAATATTCATTTTTAGAGCGTTAGTGAATTAAAAAAAAAGCAGTAAAAAAACCGGAATGTCCAACTGATAAGGCTGAAAATTTTTTCACTTGTTATTTACAGTAAGATAAATACATTCACCAGCTTTTATTAAAATAAAACCATTTAAACTGGGTGTTCGGATTTATATGTCACTTAGTATATGTAACGGTATCAGCAACTTTATCCATATCATATACAACGAGTACAAGCGCTTTTGCCTCAAAATTTGCCTATAAGAGTTGATTTTGCAACTAGTTACGTGAAAAAGTAACACTGAATCAATTTTTTTTAAATCGAATACTATTCACGGATGAAGAATGTTGTTAGCGAACAGCAATAATAAATTTCCATAATGACCATGTATGGTGGGGAGAAAATCACCATGCCATAATTGAACATAATACGCATCACTACTTTTCCTTCAATATTTGGATTGGAAACTTTAGTAGCCACTTGCTTGGCCCTTGGCCCCCATTTCCTTCCCCTCAGTCTTAACGGCGAGGATTACCGAAGATTTATGAAATTTGACCTACCTAGATTAATGGAGGAAATTCCTCTTAGAGAACGACGTCGCATGTGGAATATGCATGACGGTGCTCCATCACACTTCAGTGTCGTTGGGCGAGAATACCTAATCGGTGGATTGGAAGAGGCGGACCACAGATGGCCGCCTAGATCGCCTGACATGAATCCTATCGATTTCTTTTTAAGGGGACATTTGAAATCATTAGTATACAAGACTCCTGTTCAAATCGTGGAGGACTTAAGAGTCAGAATTGTCGAGTCATGTCTGAATATACAAAATACTCTTAATACTAATACTTTTCAGGATAGTTCGTCAGTCAATGTGTAACAGACTAGACGCCTGTATTGAAGCCGAAGGTGGATACTTTACTATTTTCATCCACGTTCATACTGAGCCTCAGTAACTTGTAAAACATGCAAAATTAAACATAGGTTATACCAACAGCTCAATCAATCCGTCTCATTATTCATAGAAATATTTGGAACATTGCTCGTATTTCTTTAGCGATAGTGCTCTAGCTCGAAAAGAAAGCCGTTACGGACCCATGTTCATATGAACATCTAGTCTTTAAATTGACCAAGGATTTGGTGGTTGAAGTTTGTTTACATACTCTATTAACACCCTGTATATGTTGTTATTTTTGTATGTACCTTCCACTCTAGGAATATTGCCGCGTTCTTCTCAATCACCCTGCATATAAGACTGACGACATCCTTGTGTAGACGATATGAGTATGGCTAATGTGAGCGAAACTGTATCTAAAAATATCTCACCTTTCGTTTTGATGTTATCCATTAACAGTACAGCGTTTGCATCAACTGGTCCTTCCATACCATTTAAATTCTTCCTTCCTCCATAGAATTTAGGGTAAATATCCTTCACCTTAGCTCCTTGTCTTCTTCTAAAATCTTCCAGGACTGGCACCACTGTGTCATAAAATCGCATCTCACTGACGAAGCTAACTTGCACGTTGAAAATTTCTTTGAAAAAGTCACTTTCGGGAATCATTTTCGCCACTACATGGAGCTCTTCCTCTTTACTTTTTTCGTCTTTTAATACCATGTCAACTCTCATCATTTCACTTCCATAGTTATCACCTGGCTGTGTTAGCCTGCTTATACTTGTTTTAATGATTTTCTTATGTTTGTCGATGTACTGGCTCACTAGATCTTCGATCTTTTCTATTTTTGGTGCATCCGCCATAGTGAAAATTTTTTTACCGTGTCGTCAGGCAGTTGTCAGCAGTGTGATCTCTAGGAACGTTCAAAGCACATTAACATGTGTATCTAAATTTCAATGCATAGTCTCGAATGTTTCTAATCCGTGCTTATCATTCAATTCAACAAACAAGCGTACACTGAAAAAAATGTTCATACTTTACAATGGATAGCTACTTGATTGGATTAAGAGGTATACGAATTGTATATGAACTTGAAGAAAAAGCGATATATCGTAAATCAAGGACCAGTGAATAAGCACTTTTACCTATACAAAAATGTTGTCAAGTAGGCTGACTCTGCACTTCTCTCACAAAACTGGCATCAGTTCATAAAGGATTATGTTCGGCACAACTTAGCTACTCACATGTAAAACAAAAAATTAAATGTATCAAGTCAGCCAAACAAGCCCGTACAGTTCGTCTGTGCGCTTGATTGTACAGGGTTTGTCCGGAAAGTAATAGGACTCATTTTCATCCGCCATGACTGTACTTGCGCGCACCGACTGGATTCGGTAAAGGGCGTTTCTAGCTAACGAATGAGCAGCTGGTCAGTTGTCTCCGAGCACTTGGAGAGTCAGGACAGGCATTTTCGCGCGACGTGTTTCTGTGAGTGGTGCAAGCCGAAAATGCAGCGTTCGTTAGATCAGAGGTAAGCGATTAAATTCTGTGTGAAACTCGGTAAATCTGTGACAGAGACGTTTGATATGATCAAGCAGGCTTTAGCAAGAAGTGGTGTGTCTCGGTGGCACCAGGCCTTTTTGGAGGGCCGGGAAGAGGTCGCTGATGAAGACCGTGTTGGAAGACCTTCGACTTCGACAAACACCGATAATGTGACTCGTGTGCACAAAGTTTTGAACTCAGACCGTCGACTAAGTATTCGTTTAATTGCCCAGATGTTAAATTTACCAAAATCTGTGGTTCATGACATTGTGACACAGCATTTGAACATGCGCAAGGTATGCGCGAAGAAGGTCCCAAAAGTGCTCACTGACGACCAGAATTTGCGGCGAGTGGAAGTGTGCCAAGAAAATTTGAACATGTGTGAAAGTGACCCCCAATTTTTGAATAACGTAATCACAGGTGACGAGTCGTGGATCTTTGAGTATGGTCCCGAGACAAAGAGGCAATCTTCCGAGTGGCAGACGACGGCGTCTCCTTGCCCAAAAAAGGGAAGAATGAGCTAATCCAAAGTGAAAACGATGCTCATTGTCTTTTTTGACATCAAAGGCATCGTCCACCATGAATTTGTTCCTCCTGAACAAACCGTCAACGCCAAGTTTTACGTGGAAGTGCACAGGGGACTTAAACGAAGGGTCAGTCGGGTCCGACAAGACATCGCAGCCGACTGGAGGTTGTACCACGACAACGCCCCGGCTCACACCGCCTTTCTTGTGAACAGCTACCTGACCAAGGCCGGCATCCCAACGCTTCCGCAGCCGCCCTACAGCCCAGATGTGGCCCCCATGGACTTTTTTTTTGTTTCCTCGCCTGAAAAGGCCGATGAAAGGCAAGCATTTTGAGATGACAGAGGGGATCCAAGCAGCATGCACCGCGGCTCTCAGGGCTATTCCGGAGGACGCCTTCAATGCTTGGAAATCGCGCTGGCAGCGCTGCATCGACGCAGAAGGAGCCTATTTTGAAAGTTTTTAAAGAATTGTAACGAGTGGCTCAATAAACTTAAATCAACTCAGTCCTATTACTTTCCGGACAAACCCTGTAGAGCTTAGAAGCGACCCCAACGCGACTCGTCTATTGAAAAAATTTCGTAGTTTAAAAAGCATTGCAATGCTTTGTCTAATACCGGAAGTGCCTAATGTTACCAGGACAAGACCACCTCAGGCACAATCTGGACAGCCTAGGAACAAAGGAGCGGTCGTATCGGCCAGCTCAGGATGTACGAAGTAGAATCACGGCTAGGATGGAAGGCCAAAGTCAAAGTGCGTTGACATAGCGGTAGAAGACAGCCCCAGCTCGCCGACTGCCCGTCGTTGTCACCGATCCGTCGGACAGCCCTCTCCTGAACTCTGAGTATAAACAATGTAGTCGGGGCTGCACCATCCATAACATGTGAGGGGTACTCGAGACTATACTACAACTATTTAAAACTGTAATGACTCATACGCGTGATCAACACGTGATCAGAGCTCGATCCCGGCTTCCTTCCAGTACCTACAGCCGTATAGCGTACGACATATGTCGTTTCTGTGGCTTTGCGGTGGTCAACAGCACAGACAGAGATGGAAATAATGGCTGATTGTTCTCCGCCTGTAGAACCAATGAAATCAAAGACGCGCCTCGACCGGCAGACTCATAGGCGTCGGCAACCCATTGGAACGTGTTTCGTTGAGCGATCGCATATTGTGTGTTTTTATAAGAATTGTTGTGTGATTGTTATTGTTGTGGTTTCTGTGGTTACTGTTTTGGTTATGCTTAACCATGGAGAGTACAAATGGCATGAGTGGAAGTACTGAAAGCCAGGGAACAAGTAGACGGCTTCGTAAAGCACTGAAGAGGGACGCGAAAGAAATCGTGCTCAACGTGTTCAATTATCTGAACAGAACTATGTCGCAGGGAGATGCTCTCGCGCGTTGTGAAAGTATGACAGGCGCTCGAGTGGACCATTCGCAGGGTGGTGCATGAAAAGAAGAAAACTGGAGCTACTACTGATCCAAAGTTTAATTTGAAGGGACGAAAGACCGTTAAATTGGATGACGATAGCAAAATGGCGTTAAGGCGAACCGTACATTCATTCTTCTTCAGGAATGAGATACCAACCCTCAAGGCTGTACATGCAGCGATCAAGGAAAATGAAATTATACCCCAAATGAGCGTCGAGGTAATGAGGAAATCCCTGCACGAAATTAATTTTCGTTACGAAACGCGTAATCGGAAGTCAGTATTGATAGAGAGACCTAAAATAGTCGCCTGGCGTCGAAAATACCTACGCGAAATGATTGAATATAGGCGACAAAGCAGAAAAATCTATTATTTGGACGAGACATGGGTAAATGCAGTTCACACAGTTAAAGAAACCTGGATAGACAAATACGTAGTGAGTAACCGACAAGCAAGCATTGAAGGTTTGTCAACAGGTCTTCGTGGACCGTCAGGGAAAGGTCAAAGATTGATCGTAACTCATATTGGTAGCGATAGTGGCTTTTTAGAAGAGTGTGACTTGATTTTCGTCTCTAAGAAAGGAGGTGATTACCATGACGAAATGAATGCCAGCTGCTTCGAGAGCTGGTTTCAAGGGGTGCTTCAGCGAGTTGAGCCCAACTCTGTGATCGTCATGGATAGTGCTTCCTACCGTAGTCGTCGAGCCGAAAGTGTACCGACTATGGGATCTCGAAAAAGTGACATGCAGCAATGGTTGCGCGAAAAAGGTATCCCGTTTGACGATTCATGTGTGAAAGCGGAATTGTATGAATAAATTAAACAGCACAAACCTGCGAACATTAGTTACGTGACTGATGAGATGGCGCGTCAATGTGGTGTCACTGTGCTGCGGTTACCGCCCTACCACTGTGAACTGAACCCAATAGAGCTCATCTGGGCTCAAGTGAAGGGTTATATTGCGCGCCATAACACAACCTTCAAATTACCAGACGTTAAGGTTTTACTTGAGACTTCCATACAGCTAGTAACGCCCGAAGCTTGGCAGAATGCTATCCGTCATGTTGTGAAGGAAGAAACAAAAATGTGGCAGCTTGACCACCACATCGTCACCATCATAGAGCCAGTTATAGTCAATTTCAACGAGGAAAGCGATAGCGACAGTTTATTACTGTCAGATGTAAGTGCAAGCGACGATGAATAAAGGTAATTCCCAAATTTTTGACTTACAATATGTTTCAAACCACTCTTTATTAAGCATGTGACAAATCTAGTTCACCCATGTTAAACATTCAAACCCCGCCTATGAACAGCCGACTGCTGGTAGTTAAGTGATGTTCACGTGAACATCGATGAGTCATTACAGTTTTAGATAGTTATAGTATAGATCTTGACTAGGCCTTGTAGAAGAGAGGAGGGTAAGATGACGAATTGTTTATTTTCGGACACGCTTACTAGATAGCGCCACTTTTTACTCTCTAGTCTATGAAACCTGCATTCAGTCTTAATGACATTTATGTATTGTGTATATGTCGTTGTAAAAATCGTGGTCGACTAAATCAGATTTTGTGGTTGTGAATTAGGGATTTTTTCTTCGCAGCAAGTATTTTCATAAAGGTATAATTATTGTATGTGCAATGTCTATTAAGTTTTCTCAAAATACATGTGGGTTTTTGTCTATTGTTAAATTTATATAAAATTTTGGTGTCGGGTATGTTGACGAATCTTCCAAGCGGATAAGATGACGAGTTCGTCATCTTACCCGATCTCTGTAAATCAGTATTTGAAAATAGGGTTTACGATTTTTTTGCAGTAAACAACATGGTAAAAATATATCAACGAAAGACGAATCGGCAAAGTTTGTCTAAGGAAGCGATGATCACTGCTATAGAAGAAGTAAAGGGTGGATGGTCTGTAATGGCACAGCAAAAAAATATAAACTTCCTCATTGCGACACTACGCTAAGAAATATTCTGAGGAGGTAACTAAATATTTAATAACGTTATTGTTTATATTATTATTGTTATTGTTTTTGTGCAATATTAGATAACTTATTTGTATGCTTAAAAAAGTTAAACATTATTTTTATAATATGCCAGTCAGTGCCGGAAGATTTAGATGCACATTTACAAATGAGCAAATGGAAAATCTAAGGCAATATCTAGAAGATGTAAATAAAAGAGCATTTGGCATAACTCGAGAACAGTTTGCAAGAATTGTCTATGATTATGCCGAAACGCTTAGGATTTCTCACCGCTTTAACAATATTACTAAGAAGGCAGGAAAAGACTTTATTCAAGACTTTATGCAAAAATATAGGTTTTCATTAAGAAAACCCGAAGGTGCTTCCGCAGCGGGATTGCAAGCTTTTAATAGAACAAGTGTTGGCCAAAACAAATTACGCTCCTCATCAAATCTTTAATATAGATGAGATCGGCTGTCCTACTGTACCTACTAAAACTCCAAGCGTGCTAAGTCCAATTGGAACCCGTAGAGTCATAAAAGTGTCTTCTGCCGAAAAGGGCACAAATGTCAGTGTGGCATGTTGTTTTAGTGCTGTGAGCCAATATATTCCTCCATTCTTTATTTTCCCGAGAGTAAGAATGCAACAGCATTTCTTAAATGGTGCACCTATGGGATCCTCAGGCGTCTGTAATGAATCGGGGTGGATGAACGCGGACACCTTTCTTTTGTGGTTACAACATTTTATAAACAATGTAAGGCCTTCCAAGGACAATCCTATTTTACCTTTAATGGACAACCATTCGTCGCACGTAACCTTACCGGCAGTAACTTTATGTCGAAAAAACTTTATTGATGTTTTGGGTTTTCCTCCTCATACAAGTAGTCGTATGCAACCGTTGGATGTGTCTTTTTACGGACCCTTTAAAACCGCTTATAGCCGGGCATGCAATGATTATTTAATGCAACATCCAGGTCAAGTCATTACAATTAAAGATGTGGCAGGGATTTTTAGTGTGGCCTACAATAAGGTTGCCACAATAAAAATGCTGTTCAAGGTTTTAAAGCAACTATTTTAGTTCCACTAAATTCTCAAATTTTTGATGATTCGAACTATGAGCCTTCAATGACAACAGATAAGCCATTCGAAGTGCCAAAAGATCTTAATAGAGAAAACCCCTCTTCTGACAATGATATGTCAATACAAACTACAGCTACTGTAGTCAAAATCATGAAAGATGACTATTACGTCATACCATAAATTGTGCTGAAGTAATCAATGGACGTACGTCGATGATAAAATCACGATGTCAGGAACATAATGACAATAAATTAATATCCTCATTTTGCGAAGTTAGGTAATTTCACTGATTATTTTTATTTTCATTTTATTTCATGGTTTTGAGTGATACCTTAATAATAACTTTAGTGGGGAGTTTTTGTTTTGAAAAAAACAGTTATGTATAGAATATTTTAAGACAGGAACACCAAGGACCAAAGTATTATTCGAAAACAACCTAACCTGCTTTAACATAACCTAACTAACTATTCATCTTTCAAATGTGATCAATCATGCAACATGAAAACATCGTCTATATTTGTCGGATACATGCAACTCAGCAATACAGTTTGTTTAGACAGTAAATCTCTGTTTGTCTCTGTCTAACATATCCGAAACTTCATCAAAAATATTCACAAATCGCTGTCGTTAGTCTTTACTACAGACTAATGTGATGACGTGATGAATCGTCATCTTTCGTGATTTCAACTATACTGAATTAAACCCAAGTGATACTGATGCTTCTTTAGTACTTGTCAACTCTGCAGTTATAGCAGGACCATCTAAAAAAAGTTCACTTGCTACCCTCGAACCTACAGCTGGACCTTCTAAAACATTATTTGGCTTGCGTCAACTCCCTGTTGCTATTCCCACGACAAAAAAACCAAGAAAGAAATATAACTAGTACTCCTGTTGGAAAGTAAAGAAGCTGAGAAAAAAATTAAAGAGGAGAAGAAAAACGAAAGTCAGAAAAGAAATGCTAAAAATGCTAGAAAAAATGCTAATAAACGAGATGGCCACACAAAAGAAAAAACAGCAGAAGCATGTTAGACAAATAAAGATTGATAATGACAGTGTGTCTTCAGATTCCTCCATATCAATAGATTACATGGAAAGTGATGATGTCATCGTTTACGTCGGAGATACAGAAGAAGTTTGTTTAATTTGCAGTGAATCGGGCAAAGATGAACTTTGGTATGCCTGATCCTCTTGAAGTAAATGGGTGCATGCCGCCTGCACTGGTCTTACAGCATCAGAGGCAAAGCGTAAGGTATATGTTTGTGACGAACTTGACATCCAATTTTTAAGGTAAAAAATTAAATAGAAAATCTTAAAATATTTAAGTATTTGATAATTCCCTTTATTTCTTAATGTTTCAAGTTAATGTTAAAATTGAACACAAGATACCAAATTGAAATTGCATTGAAAATAATGTATTATAAACTTACTATCGTCATCTTACCCCACTATCGCCTACAGAGTGAGGAGGTTGTGTGGAAAAAAGTACTTCCACAAATAGCGTAGCTTTTCTCCAGCAGCTGCCGTGATTGATGTCATGGGTTCGTGCCAGATCAAGTCATCGGTGATCTGGACTTTGACCAGCTGAAATGAACTGCTCTTTGGTAGCCTTGGTCTAAGCCAGATTACCGCTAGGGCGCTTCTTGTTAGTCGAGGTGCAGTACTATGTCTTGGAAACATTAAGCTCTACCGGATTGTTGAATCCCCATGCAGTAATAACCTCCAGAACTCTTGCTAGATAAGAAATCGCTGCTAGCTACTCCCCATCATACTGGCAGAGATCGGTTTGGCACTCTAAATTCCTGCATGTAGAACGATGTCATCATGCAAAGCTGTGGATCAGATTGGTCGTACAGGAAAGGATGTCGTTGATATGTAATAGAAACAATGTTGGATACAAGTCCGATCCTTGTGGAGCACCCGCGTTGACGTTGAGGGATGAAGAGGAGAACCCACCATTAACGACCTGCATAGCTTCTCTAGGAGGCCATAGGATAGAAGTTTGCGTAAGAGGGCACCATGCCACAGCTGATCGAATTCTGTCGGGATATCAAGAACAAAGTCATGAGCCTCACCATATTCATTTATTCATCATTTATTGGTCTCTGCGCTTTTTGCACAATCAACCAACTCATTTGAAGTGGCCTGGGTAGTCTGGCTTGAAGCCATACCACAGACACTGATTTTGACTTAATTTTAATCGATATCAACTGCACTCATATGTGCATATGACCATCACCACTATATCCATAGCTCAGAATGTTATTTCCGAGGGCGGGATTCGAAGTCGCGGTCCGTTTAGCCGGTGTATCGACACTCTGAATTACCGGGCTACCCAGGTCCCTGGTCCTCACCGTATGACTGCTTGCCCCACATTTGTGTGACGTAAGCTAGGAGATTCCCCGTTGATCGCTGGAGTCAGAAACCATACTGTCGTGGACATGAGCAAATCTCCAGTCCTCTGGGAAAATACCGGATTCGTAAAAGATATCAAAGAGGCTCAAGACAACTGGAACCAGCTTCGCTGTATATTTCTTTCCGCAATTACAATCTTTGAAGTGGAGTGTGTGAACAGCTGAAATTACGAATTTTTATACTTTAGGCTCAGCAGCTACTAGAGCATAACCATAACTTCGAAACACCGTGAGATCTATAGAAGTCAAGTATAGTTTCTTGGTACTAGCCAGCTGAGTAGAATTCAGAAACATTTATCTTGGTACTAGTACATTCTTATAATATGTTGCATGCCTGGCGGCAGCCTAGGGACAATATAGTGCCAAAACGTAAATAATCCAGTTTAACTGAAACTTCGCTAGATACATAACTACAAAAGCGCGTCACGAAAAACAAATAGTTGTTAAACGACATAATTTTAGTTGAAACAATGATTCAGTAATATCAGAGATGAGCAGGGTTCAGGGTACTGTCCAAAAGGACCTAGTCATAAAATGCAGCTCTAAGTATTAGACTACAAGTACTTAACACGAGAAGCTCTCAAGAAAACTAGACACTCAGTTGTAAATAAGCAATTAATCCTATTATATGTTAAATGTATCAACTACTTACCTCTTAGTATGTTTAGGCAACCAGTGACACGACCGGCCATGAGCGCTTGCGACCATCTTCTAGAATTTTTGACCGCGGTTCGAGATATATCTACTGCCATCTAGACTACTTCCCTGGACGTTCGCGACTCTGCCTGGAAAACGCTGGACTGTTTCTGGACTCGCCGTTAAGGGAATAAATACCTGATCAGATGGCGAAGGCAGTCAAACGCAGTCGAGTCAGTGGACCGCGAGCGGAGAATTAAGGCAGAATATTGCCTAGTCGATACAGTTATAAATTTGTTATAAGTTAGTTGCAAGTGTTATGAATTAGTGTAGCAGTAATAAATTATGCTTTGAACAGTTAGAATGGCGTCTTCCTTACAGAATATTCTGAAAGGTTATAAATTGATTTATATTTTTTACTTCCAAAACTTCAAAATCGGTGCTAAAATTACCGATATTGCGCAGTGCCAGAAAAGTAACACTTGAACAAACGGAAAACAAATAGGCAGACAGGCATACCGACAAATGAGTGACATGGATGTTCGTGACGTAGTATGTAGATATACTCGTATAAAACGTGCGAAAGACTTAAACCTCGGTAATAACTCTAGTAATTAAAAGTATGAAGCTCACATTTCAAAACAAAATACTATGTTATAAAAATAGTATATGCAGTTCAGATTACCTTGATTTTAATAACTTCAATCCTAAAATAAATGATCAGATGATGGCCATCTGTATAAACAACACATCTAAGGCGGTTTACTTTAAATTCAATGTACAGTTTCATGTAAACAAAAATGATGATTACAAAGTATTTACGCTATGCTCGGTGTATATAATTAATTATGCACGTTCTAATCACTTGCAGAATTAGTTCTGTGAAATATGCAGTGGAATACATTAATCAATGAATGTATATGCATACTAGTACGTAGGTTGTACTGCAAGTACCTACATATTTTAAAAAAATTTCTCCACCTGTAAAAAGCTACATACACATGAACTTGTTAACTACATCAATTTCTATTTTATTGTAGTTAATAAATGGGCTCAGCAAAAGCCTACTAACAATAATCTACAGGATGTAAACGTTATGATAGTCATTATTTAAATGGGTGATAGATGGGCTTGAAAGAAGCAAAAAGTTTCATATTACATGGGGGTCAAAACGGCATTTATTTAGAGAAAAGAGACTTTAAAGTAAAATAAAATCTGACAAGGCCGCAATGCCAGAAGCAAATTACGACGGAACGCAGTGTAAATAAAGATGGATTTTGTTATTTTTGGCTCTTAGGTATTATTTCATTATTTGATAATGTACTCGTAAAATGTAAACAGTTAAAAATAACGGACTTACCACTAACTGTCTCAGCGCTTGACCTGGTATGTGAAAGTTTATTGAACGTATTAAAAAAATCCACTTATAAATAGGGAACACAGTTTTGATTGTTTGTCTTTTTAAAACCCACACTGCACTTTTTTTGTATATAAAGATGTTCAAAATGTCGTCCTCCACTTTCCACACAAGCTTCATTAAGACGAACCCAGTTTCTTCTTACTCTAGGTCCTCGAAGTTGTCCATTTATTATTTCAGCCGCATTAAAATTTTTTTCGCGAACTTGTGCTTCATCCCTTTAAGTTCGCCCCAATACCAGAATTCCATCGGATTGAGGTCAGGAGATATTGCTGGCCATTTTCGAGAATCAGGAGCATTTTGACCGATCCAGCGATTTGGATAATGTTCATTCAAATACTGAATGACGCCTCTAAAAATGTGTGGTGGTACCCCATCATGAAGAAACCACAAATTCTGTCTCCGTTGTAATGGCATGTTGTCTAAGGTCTGTTCCAAAAGTTCTGGTAGGTTATTGGCTAGAAAGATGAGGTATCTCCTGACCACTTTGAGGGTAATTCGAAAGGGCAAATTACCTGATCGTCAAGAATACCCGCCCAAATATTTATTTTAAAACGTTGTTGGAAATGACCTTCACGAATGGTATGAGGATTTTCTTGGGCCCACGTGTGAGGATTGTGGAAATTTAATATCCCGTCTCGCGTAAAAGTACATTCGTCCGTCTCTAGAATGTTTTTAAAAAAATCCGGATTTTCAATGTTTTTGTGCAAAAACCACTGACAGAATGTTAGTCTGCGAGGATGGTCTTCTGGTAACAAGGCCTGCACTCATTGTACATGGTAGAGGCAAAGCAGGATTCTATGGACTATGGAATGCGATAGTCCTACGCGGCGGCCTAATTCGCGAGTGCTGATATCTGCATTGATTTCCACGATATTTAAAATTTGTTCCTCTTACTCTACAGTAACCTGTCTTTCACGAGTGTGAATATTAGTGGGCTGAACACTTCCTGTATCTCGAAGTCTTTGGTACACTTGCACAAATGTCCTTCTGTCTGGGTGTACCCGTTGGCGAAATCTGTCGCGATAAATTTGAGCTGCAAGATTTGAATTCTGACGAGCTTCACCGTAAACTAACAACATATCGGCGAACTCATGATTCGAGAACATTGTGCATAAACACGACGACGTACGAGAACAAAAACAAAACAACAAGCCCGATGCCCGATCACTAACCACTGTACCGTTTGCGATAGATTGCCGGTTCGATAAGAGTGATGATGACCGACGCACTGTTGTCATGTGTGTTTTAAATATTCAATGTAATGAAACTTACTTACTGACTACAAATTTTGATTTAACTTAGGAAAACTTAATGCCATTTATTTGTTAATTACCCAATTTAAAAACGCTTTAGATTAGATTATAAAAATTAGTAAGATTGTGGTGATTGTGGCCGATACAAAGCACTTAAAGTTGTAAACTATAAAGCCATTTAGACCAAAACCTATTGACTGTTGGACCATGGGTCATTTTTGACTTGATTTGACCCCACTCCCTATTACCCATTTCAATAATGACCACCATAACGTTTACACCCTGTATATCCGTCCAACACCGTGCACGTGCAAGAGTAGAGCCATTGACAGATTTTTGTATACATAAATGTGCATATATCTCCTGCAACCGTATTACTTAATAAAAGAAGTGACATTATATAAATGGAACGTCCAATAAAGCCAGGCACTAACAATTCCTGACCGTATTTGACATCTGGGCAGGTGCAGTAAAACAAATACAAGACTTGAAATTACTAAAGTTAGTGCCGGCCACTATTACAGAACGCTTAAAATCGTGGCACAGCCAAGAATAACGTATTTTCATCTTTTTTGTGCGAATAACTTTTCGCTTTTATTGTGTTGCTGTTCGCTGACTGTAAGTTTAATTGGTGAAAATCGTGGACCCTCCGGCCGTAAAATTCAAACCTAAAAGACGAGTTGTTAAGCACGAAGAGGTACACAAACAATAGCTAAACTTTATAATAAATAAGATTATTGGAATTGAATCAGTCATTGTATACTTTTAAACAAACAAGGTAAAAGTTTAGAGTGCAATGGAAGCTCTGTTGGATCTCCCACCGTTGGATTTGGTGATCCGCGGTGAAGCGAGAGAAGTCGCTCATCGACTGTGGAGTCAGGGCAGCTGGGCTTTCTTGAATCCTGTCAAGGGGCATACTGCCATCTTAGTCGAATTACAAAGGGAAGACCCCGTCCTTCTAAGCAGGGGTGATCGTATTACCCCTAAATATCGCTTCAACCGCAAGTTTATTGTGGAGTATCCAACGAGGGAGGAGTGGGACGCCGGTAGCCGAAGAGGGTTCAGGTGCTGGGGTCTCTGGGCCTAGAACTAGGCTATCTCTGCCTCTCTGTGGATACACCACTATTTTCCAGGAAGAGGAAGAGACCTCGGTGCACGTTTTGTGTCGCTGTGAAGCTCTGAGCTACTATAGGCTGACTATACTGGGGTCCGTTACTTTGGACCCTCAGGACGTCAAGTAGCTTGGACTCAAGGCGATTCTCAACTTCGCTAAAAGGGCGATGCTTGTGATCTAAGGATTGTAGAGGTGCATAAGGGCCCGCTTAAGCGGCCTATGCACTGGCTCCTTATGGTGGCCGGAATGCTTCTAATTTCAAGATTCATTCATTCATTCAAAAGTTTAATTTATCCCAATATTTTTACGCTAGAAATGTCATCCCTGCACGGAAATGCACCCAACACCAATGCACTAATAACCTCCCAATAAGCCTACAGTATATTCAGATAAGAGATAGACCGGACATAAACAAGACCACGTGATCATCGAACGCTGTAACATTCGGCAGGGACGTATTAAGAGTCACGCAGTACATATTTTAGATAGTAGATGCTGCTTTGCGTAACTTTGTAGTAAATTAGCACAATTCGATGTGTATACGATTGGTGATGGATATAGGATCATGTGGGGGTGGGATAAGAAATATATAATGATGTAAATATACATAAGGGTTTCAAAATTTTCGCTTCGATTTCCAGCTTCGGATGCCGCCTGATGTTTGGTGAAATACAGTCGAATATGATCTCAAAATGGCGTTTAAATTAGCCTAAATTAAAAATAATCGTATATCTCTTAAAATTGCTTTTAGAATATTGATTAGTATACTTTCTGATTTCTAGGTAAATATGTAACCGAATTAAAACGCTCAAAACGTAAAAAAATCCGCATGGTTGAACATTGTCAGAAAGTAGATTCTTGAATAGGTTTTGCCAAAATTGGTTCAAAAATGTCAATAATTAATTAAAAAATACAGTAGCTTTATAATTACCTATAACTTACCGAATTTGATGAACGACATCTTTTATTGGAAAGATGAGCTTGATGAGCTTTCATCATCGCTACTGCCTGAAGCACCAACGTCAATAATGAATGGCTCGACTTGTTCCTCTAAAATATTGTCCAGTTCCCACATTCTCTTTTCAACTTTGTCTTTCACGTGCTTAATACAGTTTTCCCATTTTTGCGCTGTTATTAATTCTGGTGCTTCTTTGAAAAGTCCTTTGAGGTCACAAAATTTAAAAGTTGTATTGTGCTTAGCTATATAATTTTTAACCTCTGCCCATATGAGCTCAATGGGATTGAGCTCGCAATGGTATGGAGGTAAACGGAGCACTGTTTTATTTTGACTTGCTGCTATTTCGTCAATGGCGTATTTTTGATATTCCGCCTTGTGATCCTTGACAATTCTTAATAATTGTACTTTCAGCATTGCTTCTTCAAAGTTGATATTTTTCGAGCGGAGCCAATTTTGAACATCAACTTTCCTTGAAGCCGTTGTTGGGACCTTCTCCATTCTTCGAGAATGATAAGGCGCATTATCCAACACAATTACTTCGTTTTCCTCTAAGTTCGGTAAAATTTTTGAAAACCACTGTTCAAACGATTCGCCATTCATTTCCTCGTGGTAATCTCCAGTTTTCTTAGACTCAAAGCACCACAGACCGTCAACAACAAATCCATCCTCACTGCCAATATGGCAGATAATGAGCCTTTTCCCTTTACCTGGAAATCGAAGTACTAACTGGTGTAGATTTATTTCAATAAGCGAACCTTTTTCAAATGTTTTCATCACATTCAGCGAAAAAACATTGAGACATGAGTATCAGATTGCTGTAATTGGGATTATTTAGTCATATTGAAAGAAAGAATATTGAACGTCGTATGATTACTCAGCGCTTCACAATTTAATTTAAAGTTATAAACCTTTAAAAAATGAATGATCAGGAACCTGAAATACTCGCAAATATTAATATTAACAAATTATAACTTTATAAAGCTTAAAGTATGAATTAAAATGATTAGAAATATTAGGAACGGTACACAATATAAAACTTAGTAACTTTTTTTAAGTTTATAATATTCGACATATTTTAAGATTATATTAAAAAATTATTGAAATATCGAAAACACATAAAAACATGGCTTAAAAAAGTTCTAACACATGAAAATGACAATAAAACATCCACGCATTTTATCGAAAGTTATAATGTTACTTGTAATATATTTTATCTACTCCCTGGAATTAATGGTTAGAACCTTGTTCCCAAGGTTTGAAAAACATCCGATTGTTGTCTATTACTCGTATTTACCTGCTGGATTTTTTAATCCGGTGGACAGTCCATCTAGAAAGGCCCTCCTGGATGAAGTTACAGAATCATCAACCCATACTTTACTTATAGTGTGTCCTGCGTTTACCCACGTTTCATCAAGGTAATAAATCTTCCTGTTTTGATTTCTATATTTCCCAATTTTTGTTAAATAATCCCTCCTCCATAGCACAATTTCTTCTCTATCCAGTAGTAAACTATTACGACCCCGTTTTTTCCATTTGAAATTTAAATGCTTCAGTAACGCATGGAAAGTTGATCGTTTGAAATTTGGCAACGTTGTATCTCCATTTACTTCCTGCAGTACTTTATCTATAGCAGGTATTTCATTCCTAAAGAAGAATTCATGCACTTTCCTCCTAATCGCATGCTTATCAGCTTCATCAAATGATTTAACAGTACTTTTGCGATGTTTACTGGTCATTGGCTCAGAAAAGGTGTGATTTTTTTTTGTATTGTCTTAACACATTAAACACTGATGCGCGACACACCCCAACTTTGTGAGAAACCTTCACAACAATTTCTTTGATGGTTGATGCCTCGTTCTCCTCGCGCTCGATCTTATATATATTCAAAATGACCTCTTTCATTTCTGCACTCAGGTGTCTTTTTTTAGAGCGTTTCCTAGGTGGACTACAGGAGTTTACAACTTCATCGGCAGTATCTGTACTACTGGGCATTTTGCGCAAGCAGTTGATAACAATAACAATCAATAACAAGGTATAACAATAACAACGACAAACTCAACAACTTAATAAGATAACAAACGAAAACGTCCAAAGAAATATCAAATTGCAATGATGCACACGACATACGTAACACGTCTGAACCTGAATGTGACTCTGCCTTGATACGACTGCTCTGCCGCTCGGCATAGGCATTTAATTGCGAATTGACCAATGAGGGCTCCTGTTTTACGTCGAGACGGCGGCGTTAGCGTGAAAATCACCCGAACCTTTTGTTTACATCCGGTCTATCTCTTATCTGAATATACTGTAATTCTGAAACAATTTCAAGATCAGTCTCTACTTGTCATTATTAGTGTAAGGTCGATTTAATAGTGGCTGGCAGTATTTCAATAAGTCCCTATTATGTAGATTTTCTCGACACTTGTAGTCGACGTGAGATGAACTAGATATTTTACCAATTTTTTTACATTATATAGATTCTTTACATAATAAAGGCAACCACAGAATACGCTGTAGTGGCGGCAAGTCCTGTACAATAGTGACTTTGATGCAAGAGCTCCCCTTGGATTTTAATCAAACAATAACGATTTCTTGAGGAACGTTCGAGGAAGGATTTAACATTTGCACTTCACAGTAATCTGTAATAGTTGCCACCATAGGCTGTCATCGAAGTCAAAAATATTTTTCTTTTCTGGCCGAATCCATTAAGCATCTTGATGTTAAATTTTGGACGGTTCAGTTATTTGTGGTACCTAAGTCTTACTCGGCAATGCACAATAGTAATGAAAAGTGTAGAATAAACCCTGAAAATTTCAGCTTGCTACATGGACTGAAATAGTTCTACAATAAAATCAGTAATGAATTAAAACATCGATTTTTTTACCGCGCTCCAAAGTTGCGGGATGGAGATTTTTCCCAAAAAAAAAATAAATTTATGATTTTTTGCGTTGATTTATAATTAGCTCTGTTAAAAGGTGACATAACCATTGCTAAAACTAACCATATAGCTCATCTCAAAAAAAATCACAGCCCTTAACCTAATGGTTTAGTTGTAATTGCGATTGAAAGTTCATTATCCAGTTTTTTTTACACCCTGTATACGTTGGATTTAAACAGCGCAATTTGTATCATTATCTTTATTTAAGACTAGTAAAGATTGGTTTTTAAGATCGTTTAGATCGTAGTCTAAGATATGATAAACCAACACATTCATGTGATTTTCAACAAGGTCATCAGCTCCATCAATTTCGCTCTGATTCAGCCACTCTAAACCGTTGTGTCGCTTGCGCACAGAAGCATGCTTTACTCTAATTTCACCAAATTTTCTTAAAATTTCACACTATTTTCTGTGGGGATAAAATTACGTAATATTTGTCAAGACCGCCCTCTCCCTCGCTTAGATTGAGTGACATCTACCTTGATCCCCTTCCCTCCCTCAACACCTCACGTAATTAATGAGGGTCTCCTCAAATGATGATCTAACTATGCCTGCGTAACTGAACATTCTACAACTATAGTCGCAAAATAATGAAAACTGTTAGTGTCCTAAAATAAAACTTACCAATTCACGCAATGCACACAACCGTGTGATGTTTAATCGTATATTATTATCTGTAGTTCAAGTGGTCGGATGATGTATGCTCGTCGTTGTGTATACCAATTGTTGGCAATTTTTACTATACTTTAATTCAACAGAGTGCACATAATTTAGTGATAAGATGCATGCGACAGATGATAGTAATAGCTCTTAGTAAACCGATATACGAGAGAAGATGCGATATTTCGCTAGATAATTGAGCCTTGAACGAGTGTATTTTCATCGTAAAACTAGTTTATTATTATAGTAGGCACTAAGATTAGAGCAGTCTGCTGGACCATTAAATTTCTCGAATAGAATGGTTGAGTGTGCGGCTATGCATATACAGTGGAAATGCCAAAATTTCCTCCACTAGTTATAGCGCAAGCAAAAGACAGCAGGAAATATGGCAAATTTGCAAAAATTTCCCACAAAGCTAAAAACTGGTACACACCTTAAACACACCATTATGGATAATATATCAAAACTCCACATATATCCTTAGAGCGGAAACTTCTTTTATTTATGTTAAACTGTGAAAAATATCTCGTTTTGTCATATTTCTCTAAAAATGAACTGAGCTATTAGATGTGCCCAATCTGCTTGTGTGGCTGTTATAAGAACATTTTGCCAATGTTCTTGAAACATTGCTGCTTGCTTTGTAAGGAAATCTAAGTAAACGTCCTTGAAACTCTAACAGGAGTGATAATTGTTAGTTGGGGGCGTAGAGTAATTTGGGATGCTGATTCCAACTACTTACAAAACGCCACGAAGCACTATTGATAATATGAACATGCGACTTCTGAAGCCTTCTCTCAATCTTATCAAAAAACTTGCATCAAATTCATTCATACATCGTCCGCCTGTCACAATATGGCGGACTATGTATACGTCTGTGCGCACACAATCACTGGGTGGCAGTGAAAGACGATGTCTTAAGAATTTTATCAAAATATGATAATTTACAATGGTTTTGTGACTCTTGTAAGGTTAAAGTCGAAGAGCCTGTCTCCAGTCAGATCTGTGGCAAATTGACTACATTTGAATCATCTGCAGGAAAGAAATCGAGTGTTTGCAAAGAGAAGAAGGTCTGATGCAAAAACTATTAAATGAATTGGAATATTCAAACACTGTCAAAATCAATATATTATACGATAATGATAATTTTCCAACTGGTAGAAATACTGTTTGTTACCTGTGAAGGTGGACCACTTTTGTGTCCAAGCATGTAAATACACCCAGCTACAGCGATATATACTAAGTGACATATAAATCCGAACACCCAGTTTAAATGGTTTTATTTTAATAAAAGTTGGTGAATGTATTTATCTTACTGTAAATAACAAGTGAAAAAATTTTCTGCCTTATCAGTTGGACATTCCGGTTTTTATACTGCTTTTTTTCAATTCACTAACGCTCTAAGAATGAATATTTCAGCCGCAGTAAAGAATCAACGTTGGTGGATTTTGGTTCTTGACATCCTTTACGATCGGTTACGATGCCTAGAGTACGGAGACCTGTACGATTTCGTCAACTTAGTGAGTTTGATAGGGGCCGTATAGTGGGACTTCGGGAAGCTGGACTTTCTTTTCGGGCAATTGCAGTTAGAGTGCAAAGAAGTGTAGACACTGTGGTTAGGTGTTGTCAGGCATGGCTTTGAGAAGGCCGTACGCAAAGAGCAAGGGGCACTGGACGCCGCTGTAGAACAACAGACCGTGAAGATCGCCGCCTAAGATTATTGGCCTTAAGGGACCGTTTCTCCACTACCAGGTCCATTGCAAATGAATGGTTTGCAGAACACGGAAGACCTATTGGCATGCGAAGTGTTTACCGACGAATGAGAAGTTTTGGCTTGTTTTCATACCGGCCACACTGGGTCCTCCCTTTAACTCGAGAACACCGACGTAATCGCCTTGAGTGGTGCAGACAACGGTCACTCTGGGATCAGGAATGGAACAGTATTGTTTTTACTGACGAGTCTCGATTTTGTTTAGGCATGCACGATGGTCGTGCCAGGGTTAGAAGGCGACGTGGTGAAAGGAGGAATCCACAGTTTTTTGTTGAAAGGCATGTTCATCACACTGTTGGAGTTATGGTTTGGGGTGCTATAGCTTATGGTTCCAGGTCACCTTTAATCTTCATCAGAGGTCACATGAATGCGCAGCGTTATATCCACGAAGTTCTAGAACCCCATCTTTTACCCTATGTTGACACCCTGGGAGATCCAACTTTCCAACAAGATAATGCCCGACCACATGTTGCAAGAGTCACAATAGACTTCTTTCAACATAATGATGTCACATTGTTACCATGGCCACCAAGATCTCCCGACTTATCCCCAATTGAGCACGTGTGGGATATGATGGGTAGGAGTTTGCTCAATTTGCAACATCCTCCTCAGACTCTAGAAGCACTTCGAGATGAGTTGGTGGTTGCCTGGAATGAGATACCACAGGAGGACATTAACCACCTGATCAGAAGCATGCCTAGGCGCGTTGGAGAATGCGTAGCACATTATTAAAGGGCTTTAAAGCAGTGCAATCATTTTGAAATTTTTATCATTTACTTATTATGCTTCAGTAAGTACTTATACAAAGTTTTATTAAAATAAAACCATTTAAACTGGGTGTTCGGATTTATATGTCACTTAGTATACTAAAAAAACGTGTAAACTAAGTATATTGATTCATCTGTGTTACTGGTAAAACCGGCAAACAACAAGCAGATCACCGATGTAGTCAAATGCATTAGGGATGCAGTCAATCCAGTCGAACTAAACGTTCATATAAGTGATACAAAGAAAACTAAAGATGGCGCAGCGGTATATTGCAACCGCTCGCCGGCTCTGCACAAACTGAAGGAAGCTCTTAAAATTAAGCTTGGTAATGGGTATGGGGAATCCAAGAAGTTTAATCCTCGTATTATAATTAAAAATGTTTTTTCTAATGATAATTTTTGCGATAATGATGTATTTTCTAAAACATATTGTCTTTAAATAACTTGAACGATGAAGATTTTTCAACCTCGATGAAAATAGTCACAAAGTTAAAGCTGGGGGATTCAAAAAATATGCACCTAGTTCTAGAAGTGTCTCCACCTATTCGAAAACTCCTACTAGCAAAAGGTTTCGTCTACGTAGGATGGAAGAGGTGCAGCGTAGTCGATCACCTCAATATTATGCAGTGCCGAAAATGCTGTTCGTTTGGTCACCTTGAGAAGAACTGTGCATCTAATGTATCTACGTGACTTAAGTGTTCTAGTGGCCATTCTTATAAAAATTGTGATAAGGATTCTGTGAAAATTGATTGTTATTGTAGGAGATCTGAATGTGGATATTTTGAGCGGCAACAACGTCCTTTCTCCATGTCTTCAAATGGTGGGTTTTTCTCAAATTTTCAGTGACCCTACTAGAGTGACAAGTAACACATCATCCTTATTAGATCCAGTTTTTAGTAATAAACCAGACATTATTTGCGACACTTTGGTTCTCGATTCTAACGGCATATCTGACCAAAAAATGGTATCGTGCACTCTCTCCATTCCTGATTTGAAAAATAAACAAAGGTTTGTAACTGTAAGGAACTTCAAATGCTTCAACAAGGAATATTTTCTAAGTGACTTAGCTTCTGCAAATTTTGGCGACTGATTTTTTATGAACCAGATAGATGCTAAAGTTGAGTTCCTAACAAATACACTGATGAGAGTATATAATAAACATGCTCCTGTAACTACTTTTAGAGTAAACAAACCACTTGCTCCATGGCTATCTCCCGCCTATGTGGCATTCTTAAAGAAAGAGACATTGCCCATACTAGATATAAAACAAATAAAACTGTAGAAAACCTAAATATTTACAAGCAAAAAAGAAATCAAGCGCTTACTCAGGTGAGGAAAGAAAAAAGAGCATTATCTGAACAGAATGACGAAAAAAGGTATGGATTGGCTTAAGCAGCTTAATATACATCCTCGGACAAAACCTCCTCTTCCAGATAATCTATCTGATCCAAATCAAATCAATGACTATTTTATGTGAGTTTACAGTACAAATAATGCCTCGGAAGAATTATGCCACCTATACAAAAATCGTCACTTCTTTCCACCTGTTTCTTTTTCATTCAGAATCATTGATCCTTCAGAAATTCTAGAGAACAATTAAATCTCTTAAATCAGATGTCAAAGAAATAGATGGTATTACACGAACTATGGTTAAGGTAAGAATACCCGTTATATTTTTCCACTTATTTCACATTATCAATCTGTCTTGATATCTGAATTTACTACCTATTTTGTCAAAAATCTTTGAAAAGATTGTTCAACTTCAACTTACATCATATACTAAGTGACATATACATCCGAACACCCAGTTTAAATGGTTTTATTTTAATAAAAGTTGGTGAATGTATTTATCTTACTGTAAATAACAAATGACAAATTTTTCAGCCTTATCAGTTGGACATTCCGGTTTTTATACTGCTTTTTTTTAATTCACTAACGCTCTAAAAATGAATATTTCAGCAGCAGTAAAGAATCAACGTTGGCGGATTTTGGTTCTTGACATCCCTTACGATCGGTTACGATGCCTAGAGTACGGAGACCTGTACGATTTCGTCAACTTAGTGAGTTTGATAGGGGCCGTATAGTGGGACTTCGGGAAGCTGGACTTTCTTTTCGGGCAATTGCAGTTAGAGTGCAAAGAAGTGTAGACACTGTGGTTAGGTGTTGTCAGGCATGGCTTCGAGAAGGCCGTACGCAAAGAGCAAGGGGCACTGGACGCCGCCGTAGAACAACAGACCGTGAAGATCGCCGACTAAGATTATTGGCCTTAAGTGACCGTTTCTCCACTACTAGGTCCATTGCAAATGAATGGTTTGCAGAACACGGAAGACATATTGGCATGCGAAGTGTTTACCGACGAATGAGAAGTTTTGGCTTGTTTTCATACCGGCCACACTGGGTCCTCCCTTTAACTCGAGAACACCGACGTAATCGCCTTGAGTGGTGCAAACAACGGTCACTCTGGGATCAGGAATGGAACAGTATTGTCTTTAGTGACTAGTCTCGATTTTGTTTAGGCATGCACGATGGTCGTGCCAGGGTTAGAAGGCGACGTGGTGAAAGGAGGAATCCACAGTTTTTTATTGAAAGACATGTTCATCACACTGTCGGAGTTATGGTTTGGGGTGCTATAGCTTATGGTTCCAGGTCACCTTTAATCTTCATCAGAGGTAACATGAACGCGCAGCGTTATATCCACGTAGTTCTAGAACCCCATCTTTTACCCTATCTTCACACCCTGGCAGATCCAACTTTCCAACAAGATAATGCCCGACCACATGTTGCAAGAGTCACAATAGACTTCTTTCATCTTAATGATGTCACATTGTTACCATGGCCACCAAGATCTCCCGACTTATCCCCAATTGAGCACGTGTGGGATATGATGGGTAGGAGATTGCTCAATTTGCAATGTCCTCCTAAGACTCTAGAAGCACTTCGAGAGGAGTTGGTGGTTGCCTGGAATGAGATACCACAGGAGGACATTGACCACCTGATCAGAAGCATGCCTAAGCGCGTTGGAGAATGCGTAGCACATCAGGGTGCATCCACACATTATTAAAGGTCAAAGGGCTTTAAAGCAGTGCAATCATTTTGAAATTTTTATCATTTACTTATTATGCTTCATTAAGTACTTAAACAAAATTTTATTAAAATAAAACCATTTAAACTGGGTGTTCGGATTTATATGTCACTTAGTATACATTGAAGTACATCAGATAATCCCACCTAATCAATCGGGATTTAGAAACATTACAATACAACATCGGCTTTATTAAACACATGCGACAACATCTTTCGTGTTCTTGACAAAAAAATGGGGTTAGCTTTAATATCAGTCGACTACTCTAAAGCCTTCGATAAGATAGATCATAAACTTTTATGTGCTAAGCTACGTTCTGCTGGTTTTGATGAGGTTGTAATCAAATTTTTTTTAAGCTATCTTAAAAACAGGACTCAATGTGTTTCAGTGAAGGGTATTACATCTAATGTCACTCGCATACATTCAGGAGTGCCTCAGGGTTCCATTTTTGGACCTCTTTTGTTTTTAATATATACATTTGACTTATCTAGATCAGTTTACAACTCTGATATTCAATCGTTCGCTGATGACACCCAGCTCTGCCATTGTTTCGGTATAGAAGATATACAGAGGACTGTCCAAGTATTACAAGCAGATATTGATAGTCTATGCAAATATTCATCAGATCACAACCTCAGCATAAAACTGGAAAAATTTAAGATTTTATTGTTTTGTTCAGAGCGCAGAAGAGACGACGTTGTTTCGCTCTTAACTGAGAGCATAGACAATAAGCAGCTCGAGCTCTTCAATAGTGCAAAAATATTGGGTGTAGATGTTGATACAAAACTAAGATTTACCGAGCATGTAAAAAATCTGACATAAAAAACCTATGCACGTTTACGCAGTCTTATTCAAACAGATATCTACTAAACTTCAAAATGAGGAAAAAACTTTGCGAGACCTTCGTTGTCTGTCTTGAACTATGCAGAGTTGAGATGGCTAAAGTTTGACCAGTTGGTCAAGTCACATTTTTCCACATTTATCCATAAAATTCTAATTAATTTTAAGCCAGAATACCTATGTAAAAAATAATGTCTAATAACACCATTCACGATAAAACTATTAGAGGCAAGCACGTTATCAGAATTTCGAAGCATACAACATCTCTGTTCCAACGAAGTTTCTCATATAACGTTACAGCAATATATAATTCTTTGGACAGTAAATTTAAGACCATGAGTTTTACACGTTTCCGCTACAATGTTAAGTTGAGTTATTTGAACGATTAACTTTTTCCTCAATATTCCATAGATCTTTATAGAGTAGCAGTATGTACACACAAAATATCTCGTTTTTCACTTCTCATATGGGTTATAAGTGATTTGTTATACAGGGTGGAGCATCGAAAACGAAACAGACGCATTTACTGGCAGCTCAGTTTTTTTTTGGAAAAACGCTCAGACCCGTCGATTTTGTTTTCGAGGGGGACACGAGTTTAAAATCTTAAATAGAAAGGGGGGTCGAGTGATACCTTATTTTAAAGGTCTTTCAGTTTCCTTTATAATGATGTAAAATACATGAGCTTAAGTTCAGTAGTTTTGAATATTTATTGAGTTAAAGCTTAAAGTAGACTTTAATAGGTACATCAGATTAGTTTGTACTACTTTCAGAAGAAATTTGACTAAAAGAATTTACTTAATAAGTAAATGCTTCTTGAATAAAGATAAGGAAATATCTCGTACTTATTTTAAATTTGACCAAACTTTGTTGCTAAAATAACTTGTAACGCTTTATTACATAAACTAACCATGGTATATTCCACAGCAGAAAGAGTTGAAATTATCAAAATATTTTTCGGCAATAATCAGTGCGCTAATAGAACAGCAGAAATATTTAATGAGCGACATGAGAACAGTAACGTGCATCGAAAATGTGTTCTAGAACTTGTAGCTAAATTTCGGGAAACTGGGTCAGTCGCCAATAAAAAACGCAAAATTGAAAATCCCATAAGGAACGAAGCAATAGAAGTTGGGGTTTTAGGGCAAGTTTATGTAGATCCTGCGTTAAGTACCAGCAAATTAGAGACTGTGTGTGGTGTTAGTCGACGTACTGTCCAACGGATTCTCAAGGCCCATAGTTTTCATCCGTATAAAATTCACCTGGTACAAGAACTTAATGAAGACAATTTTGATCGGCGATTACACTTTTGTGAAGATATAAGTGAACGAATTATAAACGATGAACATTTTCTATTCAACACTTGCTTCTCCGACGGATGTTCCTTTTTCTTAAATGGCGTAGTAAATCGTCATAACTGCCGAGATTGGTCCCATTCTAATCCCAGAATTTATTATGAGGTTCATACACAGCAGCCACAAAAATTAAATGTTTGGGCTGGTATTTTTGGCGACCATTTAGTTGATCCTTTTTTCTTACCTGGAAATTTGTCCGGTGAAAAGTATTTGGAATTACTGGAAGACGTCATAGATCCTGCATTAACAGCCATAATTGAAAATTAGAATGATCGGCGGTACATTGCGAATAGGTTGATGTTCCAAGAGGATGGTGCCCTACCACATTACGCATTACCTGTTCGACAATATTTAGATCAGACGTTTTCAGATCGATGGATTAGTAGAAGAGGTGCCATTGAATGGCCCCCAAGATTGCCAGATTTATCACCTTTGGATTTCATTATGTGGCGTCATTTAAAAAGCAAAATCTATGCTACTCAGCCAACATCATTAGAAGACCTGCGACAAAGAATTGTGTATGAGTGCCTTCAAATTACTCCTCAAATATTGCAAAATGTGCGGCAACGTTTTGAGCAAAATATTTATTATTGCATGGAGAGTCATGGTGGCCATTTTCAACATTTACTTGCTTAACGGGTCAGTTTATTCCTCATTTTTAAATTACTTTGCTACCAAATGTATTGATCTCCACTAATGATGATGTATTAGTTTTATTTAAACTTTAAATCAATAAATCTTCAAAACAACTGAACTGAAGTACATTAATTTTATATCATTATAAAGGGAATTGAAAGACCTTTAAAATAAGGTATCACTCGACCCCCCTTTCCATTTAAGATTTTGGGAGTGGTGTCACCGTCGCTTAGGGTGCTGCATGTGCTAACGTGATTTTTTGCCAAACTTGTGTCCCCCTCGAAAACAAAATCGACGGGTCTGAGCGTTTTTCAAAAAAAACTGAGCTGCCAGTAAATGAGTCTGTTTCGTTTTCGATGCGCCAGCCTGTATATATTTTGCGTTTTCTTTGTGTTAACTGTTAACAACGTAATATTTAACCATAGTGGTTAAGTGTTAGATTAGCATATTGCTAAACTTCTCCACTATAGTTACACTTTATATATATATATATATATATATATATATATATATATACATGTATTGTACATAGTATTTAATAAAGACGTTTATTATTATTATTAATTATTATTAATGATTTACACTCCCGATTTAGCCTACAAGTGAATTTTGGCCGGGATACTCAAAAACTTTTAAAAATTCCCATCAATTTAGCAGGTATGCATTCAAACCTCAAAGGTTAAGGAATCTCGGTAGATTGTGTGTTAACTTTGAATACTGATCTCGAATATGGCCAAATTACACGATGTCACGAAGCTCAGCTTATAGCAAGCACACGGAATGTTTAGAGACTCTCGCCGATTTCAGAAAAGGGATTAAAACAAACGAACTTTGGTCGAAATTGCAAATACTCAAGAATTCGCCTTTTCAGCCTTTATTCATAGACCGTTATCAATAATTTTTTAACTTGTCTGTTTGTAATTGGTAGTCACGAGGCCTGCTCTAGCTTTAACCAATTCGTTACCGATCGTAGCTGATGACGTCACTCATACTTTCGGAAATGCAACCTGCAGACCAATGAACACAAATGCCCCTTACGGTAGTGACTCTTGCCAGTAACGTCATTTGTCGGATGTCATTTGTCAACGTCAAGACGTTGCCTGGTGCTGTCATTCTGCTTTCATTCTTTTTGAAAAAGCTTTTAAAAACACCTCAAATTGAACTTCAATAATGCCCAAAGTACAACAAAATAAAAACAGAAAAGGAAATACGAAAATGAAACCGAAGAATTCCAGATCGACGTGCCTAAAATGAAATTCCGCCCGGTGGACGAGGCCCTAGAGGCAGAAGAGGAAAAACTATCCCAAATTCTTTTTGGGGGCGCCAAAAACTTCCTGCATTGCCTGGAGGAGGCAGAACAAGAGGCGGGGGCTTCGCAAGACTCCCAAGAAAGCGGGTCACAGTCGAACACCGACTCTGGAGTAGGAGAGGATAGCAGTGATACTGATGAAGTTGTGAGGAAACCAGCATGGGTTGATGAAGAGGATGATGGTATTGAAGTTGGCGAAGCCCTGAATGCCCAGCATCGAAAGCTGCCTAAGGGTGGATTGAATAGTCGAGGCAACAAGTATGCTGATCTGCTTAAGCATAAGTTCCAAGCTGCACTTGGCACTCCCAGGTAAGCATAAATCGTACTTTTACATCTTAAAGTGTTTAGCTCAAAATGTTTGAAAGAATTTGAGCAGTTCTACTAGAATATTAGTAAAGGCATGTTGTCCTAAGTTTAAGGATTCACAGTATCTCCATATATTCCAGTATAAACATATTTGTAATATATTCCCTTATCTTTTATGTAGAATTAGGTGAGAAATCTGATAAATGCCACCTACTTATGGTTTTCCAAGCTGATTTCATCCAACCTATATGTTGAAAATGCAGAAAGACACCTACATTTTCAAAATATGATACCCACTTGTATGCTTTTGGTTTATCTGTCTCCAAGACTAGACTTATGTCCCACTGATGAGTTGCTAAAGAACACAAAACAGTATTGTTGGTTGTGCTTACAGAGACAGAAAGTAAACATATCCAGTTCAGCATTTCATATATTTCCTACTCCCAAATTTATTGTTTATATCTCAAAAATTGGATATATTATAATGGAATGACAAATTTAAGTTAGTGTATAGATTAAAATATTATTATAATATTACATATTTCAAAATGTATATGAATTTTCAGCATTTGAGTACAAGGTGTTCCTTTCTGTTTCAGATGGGCTGACCTGAACAAAAGGCCTAGAACAGACTCTGGCTCAGATGATGAAATTCTACAAACCTGTGGATTCCTAACAACTACTAGTAGTAGCACATTACCTTCAAATCTGTTAGAATATAAAAAAGTCAGAGATCTGAACCATGAAACATTATGTGAGGGTCCCTTCATTAATTCTGTAGAATTCCATCCAACATCCAGTGTTGCAATGGTTACTGGCAATGCAGGCATCATGAGTTTGTTTGCTGTGGACAGTAAACAGAATAAAAAACTGCACAGTGCAGCATTCCAAGGGTTTCCGATAGTTTGTGCAAAATTCGCTAAAGGAGGAAATGAAGCAATTCTAGGTAGGTCAAAAAGTTCTAGAACACTGGTTTATAGCAATCCATTAGTGGATATAGGTAGATCAGGAGCCTAATTTTCCTTAAAGTTAGTTAGAACAAAGCTAATGAACTATTTTCTCTCAGTTTCTTCAAGCAGACAACAATATGGTATTATTCTTTATCTAAACAAACATGCATTTTCAATAGCTGAAATAAATTGTTTATTTTCATTTTTCAATGATGATTCAGTATATCCTCAATTTTTTCTTGTGTGTTGGAGAAAGCATGTTTAAAAATCCTACATTAAAAGCTCTTTCAAATATGTTATTTTACTTGCACACTCCAGAAGCATGGCATCCTTGGCAGAAGTAAGGTCATATTCTAAGTATAGGATGTGGGAAAACTTGTGCATCATGTTATCACAAAAGTTAAAGTTTGATTGTGGTCAAGTTTTGCCACAACTAGTTTATAGAAAAAAGTGTAGATACTCCGAATATACTTTTTTGTAGCAAAGTATTGGTGATTCGACAAAATAGAAATGTTGCAATATACCTCTCATATAAACACTTTTTTTTCAGTGTTTAGGTGCCTTTATATTTTATGTTTGTGATTATATTCATATTTTGACAAAATTAAAATGCTGCAATATACCAATCATCTTAACACTTTTTTCTTTCAGTCTTTAAATGCTTTTATATTTTATGTTAATTTTATGACTGACATTAATATTAAATTCTCAGCTGGTATGTTTTATACACTGTTATAATTCATAGATGGCATGTATTTAGTTCTTTTTTTGTTTATGGATGTCTTTTAATACAAAAACATTAGAGTTCTTTGTAAATTAAATGATTGCATATTTTCAGATTTGTTGTGATGTGTGAGTGTACGAGCCCCTTCCCAGTTCAGTTGGCCCACTTCAAGATTTGTACCAAAATATTGCTTTATAAACTAAACATGACGAAACTATTTACTTCTAAAACAATTTATTTTCTCAAAAACATTTTAGATACACTCTAGTCGTAAAAAATACAAATTGGAAATCACTTAGACCTATACTAATAGAACATCTGAACAAATAGACAAGGTGCGAATAAATGCGCGAAGTTAACAAAGCAACAATTGAAAAATTACCATTGGGTAACATCACCTTTATTTTTTATTACAGGTGAAATTCTTTAGGGCATAGTGTTAACCAAGTTTTGGCAAAAATTTGGTGTAAAACAATCGCATATTTCTTGAAGCTATTGTCTCAGTTCGGTGATTGTATGAACAGGATTTTGTCGTCGAACCTTTTTCATCTCGTGCCACAAAGTTTCAATAGGTGACAGATCTGGACTTCTAGAAACTCATTTCAAAAGTGGTACATTATTTTCTTCCATCCATTTTATACCCTTTTTCGAGGTATTGCACGCTGCACCATCTTGCTGAAATACAAAATCTTGACCGGATGTCAAACATTCTTCCATCACTGGCAAAAGCGATTCTTCTAAAATTGCCAAATATTTGTTTGTATCCACATTTCCATCAATAAAATGAAGTTTTCCTACTCCTTTTGATGACATACTGCCCCAGACCATAATGGATGCAGGAAATTTCACTTTTCTCTTCAGACAGTCAACATGGAATGCTTCATTTTTTTTGCGAATAACTCTACTGCGACTGTCACCAACACAAACTTCGAATCGGACCTCATCACTCCATTGTATTGAACACCATTGTTGAGGTGTCCATTGTCTATGATCTTTAGCCCATATAAGCCGAGTTTTCTTTTGCAGTGGAGTTAATAGTGGCTTTTCTTTGTCATGGCTTTTATTTTTCACAGCCACCTATGCATTAGACTTATTTAGCATTGAAATGAAAATAGGTTGATATGCTGTAATTGCAACATATGTTATTTTTATGCTGCAAATTTGATTAGGGAGTGATAAAGTTGGTGTTTTCTACTATATATTATCAAAATATTCATTGTTAATATTTTAAACCTATAACACCCTGCTACATTTTTATTATTTTGTCTGATAAGAAAATAACTTAGATTTCAATAGTTGGGCCAACCGACGTGGGAAGGGGCTCGTATATGTGTGATGAAATTTCATTATATTTGTGAGTAAGAGGTCTTAATATTTTTAGATTGAAAATACTTTAAGGAGGATATATTTCAGGTTCGAGACATCCACACATATACAGCTATGACCTCCTAGCAGCAAAACCAGTGAGAATGAAGTTACCACAAGGAATAACAAATTGCAAAAAATTCATTATATCACCAGATTCTGAGTACATGGCTGTAGCTGGTAAATGGGGAGAGGTACACCTTCTATCAGCAATGTCCAAAGAAAGAATCTGTTTACTGAAGCAAGACAATGAAGTAACAGCATTGTCTTTCAACTCATCAGGTAATACCAGTATAAATTTACACTTAACAGAAAAACCAAAAAAATCTAAGATACAGAGGATAGAAAAAAAATTGACACTGGTAGTATTCAAACCTCTGACTTTGCAACGTTATGTGGACAGTTTTATTAACTAGCCATAGTGACCCTTGATGAAGAGTATCAAACACAATAGTTAAAGCACCATGTTTCACCAATGTGATTCTTCTTCCATTCTTGCTAACCTATGAGCAGGTCATGTTTTGGTGGCTGCAAATAACCAATGCTTATATAGTGGATACCAAATAAAATCCGATGCACGTCATAGGTGATGTCATTCATAAAAATCATGGTTACCAACAGTTGACTACATTCAACGTGACATTTCTACTTGAAGTTTAAATTTCCCCGTCTCGATTCGGTTGGTAGTGCCGTGCAGAGAAATGTGAGGTTGCCACTTGTCATTTGTTGACATCAGTTGCCATTGTCCTTTTGTCGTACTATTAGTTCTTTATTGTTTAGTTTGTGAGTTTTGCGCTATTTGAGCTTTGAATCGTTGCCTTGCCAATTAAAAATTGTTCTTTTCAGAACTACAATTACTGTGAAGTGGTGTAAAGTATCCAAAATGCCAAAACAACTTAACGGTGTAAAGAGCTCATATCATTGAATATCTACCAAAATCAGGTGTTTTTATTCAGAAAGGAATTTAATTTTACAACAAGTTTATTAATTTTTAATATAATGGTATTATAGTAAATGGTAGGTATATATAAACAATTTATTTTATTAAATTTATTTGCTTAAAAGAAAATGTGCAAATTCTGGCAACAGCGCACAGCTCCAGATCGATGACGTGCATCAGGTTTTATTTGGTATCCACTATATCTACAGTTGAGTAACAGCAATGCCACAGTAGATTCCCGCAAAGATCCGAGCTCTTTGCAACTAAAGGCAGATGATATAAGAATTGGCTAGTGGAAGATGATTCTTTACATAGTGGCCATAGTTCATTACAGCTAGGCAGTTAATTATAGCTCAGTATTCAAAGCCACTTTCACTTGTAGTACATTTTTGTCTTCTCTAATTTAGATGTTCAGTTTCTTTTACTGATGGCATATAAAATCATATACTCGTCAATGCCATGTTGCTAAGTAGGACTAGAATAGAAGCATTGAATAACATATTCTTTCTGATGATAGCCAACATAATATTATATTCTTGAATCCAAAAGGTTATCTGAGATGCAATGAGATACTGTAGCATCATCTACGATAATTTGCAGCAATGTTTCTCTAAATTGAAAATGATAGTGTCTCATTGGCACTGTAGCTAATTATGTGCTATATGCTAATATGGTCGGCTACTGCGCCATCTATGAGACACTAACCTTTTCAAAGTAGATTTCTAATTAGTTCGGAGATGTGAAACATAGCTGTGACAAATTCTCATAGATGACGCTATGATATCTCATTTCATATTGGATAATTTTTGGGATGTGGAAATATAGTATCAAGTTGGCTATCTTCATGTAGACTGTGTTAATCAATACCTAAAAGTGATAAAATCAGACTTCATCTTCCTATCAAATAATATTGTTTATTTTTAATGACATTTACCTTGCAAGCAAAGATGACCCCTCAACCTGACTCAGAACTAGTTCTGAACAGAATAGAGGATATTCATATCGAAATTACCATTCCAACAGAAAATGGAACTGATTCCGTAACTGGCACTTCTCAGTTCCAACAAATTTCGAACCTGTAGTGAAATGGTTCTAACAGTTCTGGTCTTGAGAGAGAGAACTAAAAATTCTAATTTGAAAGGACATGCAAGTTTATAGAATAAATGGCATTGTTCATAGCTAGGAAACCGGCTTTTGTGGCTGCTATTTTGAGCCTTTTCAACATTTCAATGTTATCAAATCTAAGTTGGAACCACTTATTGTGCCGTTTATTACACATATACACATTGTTGACGGTGTGGTTACTTTGCAACAGAATCAAGTGAGGTCTAAGATCTTGAGCAAGTTGAGCTGATTATAGGAGTTCTAAGAACCAGAAATGATGATTACATTAATAATTTTAATGAATTTGATTCAACCATCTTATTAGTTATTACTATCATACTATCTTATATATTCCTTTCATTCCAAGTCGATTGTTAGCTTATTGTCAGCACTCCATTTAATTTCCCCCTCTGCTGCTGTGTGTAAAAAAGGCAAGACTTCGTTCTATTTCTTCAGAATATTTCACCAAGCTCTCATCTCTTAACCTGCCATCTCTTTTTCTAATTTTGCTAAGAATCACGGTAGGTCAAAAAAACAATATAGTATCTCAAACCCTATGTCTACAGCATACAGAGACTTTGTATAGTTGTAGTCACCGTTCTTGGCGGTTACGTTATCCACGCCATATGACATAAGTAAACAGATCGAATATCCCTACCAGTGGCGGACCTTAATTTTCCTAACTGAGAGAAACCGATTTTAAATTATTTACTTATCGTAATTCTCAAAAATCTTTTAATCTAGTACATAAACATGGGTAGAGTATACTCCATTTGATGTTTTTTAAAGTTGAAATAAAAAAATACATATGGAATTTATATTAAATAAATAGTGGTTTTCTAGAAGGGTTATTAAAAGACCAAAAACAAAAACTATTTCCAAGAGATTGGGTAACTAAATTTAGTTTGTACAAACAAACTGGATTGTATATTCTGGCTGAAGTTGAGCCTGAACTGGACTTCCTTAATGATATTTAAGCGAGAAAATATACGAACATAGTTTCGGTTTCGGTCGCCGTTTCGGCGGATTTTCTGCCGGAACCGAAACTCTTATTTTGGACCGAAAGTTCGGTCGGACACTAGTTATAAGTATAAGTGGTTGTAGTCATCACATATGACATGGCTTTCAAATGAATCGGATATTTTCTTGTGAAATCCAATACTATAAGTTACAAATGCGTTGTTTTAGGCAGTTTATTATTTGGACACAGTGACAGTGGTGAAGTGACAATTTGGGATATGCGATCAAGAAGAGTAAAGCACAAATTCACAGATGAGGGCTGCTTACAAGGCACCACAATTGCCATATCTAAGTCCAGTCAGTTCTTAGCAGCAGGATCAGCACAAGGTGTGGTCAATCTGTATGGAATGGAGGACGTACTGCATAATAAGTTGCCTAAACCCAGAAAAACAATTTTGAATCTTACCACAGGTAATTATTCTTTAATTGCGTAACTGTATTATGATGTCAATAGTGCCATTAGGTTGGCAATTGACAAATGAATAGATTTGGAAACTAAACAAAAAATACGTAGACATTAGGAATGGTGAAATAGACTACCGAGTCGATCTAGCTGACTCAACTTTTTAGTACTCATTGTTGCAGACTTGAAGTTGAAATTATTTAAGCGATTGTAACAAATGTTCAGCTGTGTAGCATTATGTGGTTTATGGTGACTTCTGTATATTTTTGTTTCTTTTTCAGGTATCACTGATTTGAAATTCAACCCCACCTCAGAAATGCTGGCATTTAGCTCAGCAGAAATCCAGAACTCCGCAAAATTGTTCCACATTGGGTCCGGTACAGTATTCAGCAACTTCCCCAACTTCAATACCAAGATGGGTCACATTACAACGTTCAATTTTTCACCGTCCAGTGGTTATATTGCGTTTGGAAATAGATCTTCCGAGGTCTCGCTATATAGACTCAAACATTATAAGAACTACTAGTGAAGAAAACTGCATTTCTGTGATTCTCCTTGCTCACTAAACAGTTATTTATTGCCTAGAGAAGTCTACTAGTTTGTCTTTAGACTACAGTCGTATATTCCCAGTTATGTATATCATTACTATTGTATTGTCCTGACTAAAGTGATTATCAACAAATAAATAAAGTGATTTAGAACAAAATATTTATTGACTTTTAACCCATCCCAAAAAAAAGATCAACGATCCCTATTTCACGAGTATCCATTACGCATTGACATCTACTGAGGTGAACAGCTGATCAGCAAGTGACATTTTTGTGTTAGTCTCCAATGTTGGCAATACTGGATCGGGTATAAATGTAGAAAAAACTTGTTTGTGGCGTTTTGTATGCAAATGAACTTTTCTAAATAAAGGAGCTGCTAGCAAGTACAAAATGAATCTGTAACGTACAAAAAACCAAAACAAAATTCGGCTCTGTCTACCTGGCGTTCACGGATCAGTCAGAGTTATGTGTTTTTTGCCGATATGGGGAATTTTGGGATATTTCTGGATAATCAGCTGTCATTCTGCCGTGATGGATACTCGTAAAATAGGGTATAGAAAAATCAAATCCAAGCGAATAACCAAAATTTCTGTGTTATGTGCCGCGGTTATAATATGGTTCAAGATGACACACGGGTTGATGACGTCAGTTACACGAATCGCTTGAACGCGTTGGTTTTAACCGCGGTTTTGTTGCAAGTTGTTTATTTTAAAAAAGCGCGTATATAATCTCTGATTATTTTTATTATCACTTAATAATCGGTGCTTTTTCGTCTACAACTATATATGGAAAGTTTAAATAAGAAACCTTTCATAATATTCATGGCAGAAATGCTTTTTTCAGATTTTTTTAATATAATATATATATATATATATATATATTAATTATATAATCTCTGATTATTTTTATTATCACTTAATAATCGGTGCTTTTTCGTCTACAACTATATATGGAAAGTTTAAATAAGAAACCTTTCATAATATTCATGGCAGAAATGCTTTTTTCAGATTTTTTTAATGATGGAACCATGGCTTTGTAGCTATGATAACTTTCAATTCTCTAAATTTTTCCTCATGTCAAAGAAAACATTATTGATTCAGCAGAAATGATGAAAAAACAAATTAGCAAAACCGTAGACAGGTGGATATCATCTAGTGAGTTTATATGGCCATATTTTAATATTCTTGTGGTATATGGCTACACAGGATACTTTGTTAAGCATAGGAACTACATTTAAAGTGTCCCCAACAACCGTAATGAGTATAACTAATAAGGTGCTCCACTTTATGGTAAAACTGTCAGCCTGTATCATTTTTCTCAAAAATGAAGCTGAAGTACAATAACAATATCCAATACCCGGCAAAATTCTAACTTGTCACATTTCAAATAATAACCAGAAATATAAAACTACTCTTGAGTTGGGTAAATACCACAATTTTGCGGTGATAACTATGACATATAACAGCTGATTCGTGACGTCACGGATCTTATAACCAAACTGCTAACTACACTCGCTTGAACGGATTGGTAAATACCAACCCAAAATGGTAAATACCATTTCCATTTGGTTATTCGCTTGAATTTGATTATAGTTACAGCCCCGGGTCTGCAGTTTGCTGTCAGTGTAGTCAGAAAGAGGTTAAGTGTTAAGTTACCTGTAGAGCTAAACCCTATTTCACGTTTTGACGTCTACTGAGGTGAACAGCTGATCAGCAAGTGACATCTTTGTATAAAACTGTAACGTTGGCTAGATTTGAGATCATATAATGAATTTTATACTGGATGTTTGAAATTCGACGATGATATAATTAGAATTTCAATATGATGTTTCGTCTCTTGCCCTCCAGCATCAACTTTGTTTTTTCTGAAGCATGCCAAATTGGATTTTTGCTCAAGTGAATGGAGTTTGGAGAATGTATTAAGTACTCGTATATGTATGTCAAATCATAGTTATTTAAATAAGCAGAATTTCTTGTGTAGGCCTTGAAATTATCAGATAGTCATTTGTTTCATATACCAGATTCACGGCTAAACCGTTTTTACTTTTTCATAACTCTGAGATGGGATTACAAAATAAATTGCATGTTGCTATTGCTACTTCTTGTTCTCCTCTACAAGACGGCATGATAACAAACTTTCAATTTGAGGTATCTTCTTTCAACTTTAATCACCAACAAGGTTTGGCAATTTCAATATATGACATATTATACATTTTTGGAGTCACAATTGAAAACTCTATTCACCTGTGCAAAAATCCAATATGGCATCCTTAATTGGTTGAATTAAGTTAATGAAGGAAGACAAGACGTCATATTGAAATTCTATTTATGCCATCTTATAAAGGAGAAAAAGTGATAATATTAATGAGCAATTTATTTTAGAATCCCACTACAAGTCAGGGAGAAAATAATATGATTTTAGAATTCGTTTGTTCCCGTCTCTCTCGGGAAGTACTTTGGATTTCGAAACTTATCTAAGCGGCATTTTGTTAGTTATCTAAATACGCAACTTTGCCCACATTTACTTCATAAACATACATACACTTCGTATCTCATAACGTTTCCGAGATTCCATTGATGAGGGTCGAATTTGAAACACCTGGTATATCTTTCTGGTCGCTTAAAATACAGGTGATAAATTGAGCCATATAAATAACTTTCAGTTGCCTGCCTTGTCGATCATTTTGATGTTAGTTCCTATTTAGTTCCCCGATAGGACCAAACTCGCAAATATTTTACTTCAATTATTATCCCTATTTAACTGGACTATAACCTTAACGTCGTTTCCCGGAACGATTGGACTGTGGTAGAACAGGCCCAACTTCAATTCTAATAAATTTGACGTACATACAACCACTGAGATTTATTCAGTTATTTGAAATTAATTTCGCGGTCGCGGCCTTTTCAGGAGTGGAAGTTTTGAATATGTATGGAGAAGACTTGATCATAATAGGCGAAAAGTGTAAGTGAGATGTGATTTGAGTGTCCGAGTGATTTTTACATTTGGTATAGCCGGGATAAACTTAAAATCAGTGAGGATTGTCTTATTACTCTTTTGGATGCATGCGGATATATTGTTATCCAAAGCTGGTAAGTTTAAATTTTTCTGAGTATCTCTGTATAACCCTACTAAATATTATAAATGAGTAAGTATGAATGTTTGTTATACCTATTTTACGAGTATCAATGACGCTTTGACGTCTACTGAGGTGAACAGCTGATCAGCAAGTGAGATTTTTGTCTGGGACGTTGGCAATAATGAACCGGCTGTAAATCGAGTCAAGCTTGCTTGTAGCGTTTTGTTTTTTGTATGCAAATTAACTTTTCTAAATAAGAGAGCTGTAAAGGTCTATTCACACACAGCCGTGACGTGCCAGTGATTCTCGCTGACGTGAGATCACAATGTTTTCAATTCACACCGGTCAGTCTTTTTTCCGTGCTCTGACAGTACAGTTGTGTTCTCGTGAGGTTGAGATGGCAAAATTTTCAGATGATGAACTTGCAATTATTGCATTAATTCTGCATTTTTTGTATACTCCAACTACCACAACGGCCTAAGGCCAAAACATCCATGGGGTACCGTAGTGCTATAAGGGGAAACACAGAGAAAAGGGGGGACTCCACACGGACTCTGGCGAGGGGACACGTGTGCATGCAACATGCACACATTCTAAAAATATCGTTCCATCGTTCCAAAACAATGCGATGATCACGGTACGGTGTCGTCGAGGGTACTGAGAACACGTGCCGGTCTAATGTGAATCAGTTCATCCAAATTCGAGGAAGAATGTTTTTAGTTTCGCCGGGCGAATCACGTGCCGGTCACAGCACTTTCACGTCACGGCTAAGTATGAATAGGCCTTTAGCAAGTACAAAATACGTCTGTAGCGTACGTAAAACAAAACAAAATACGACTCTGACTACACGACGTTGACGGATCCGTCAGAATTATGTGTCCTGTGCCGATCTGGGGAATTTTGAGTTATTACTAGATAAACAGCTGTCATTCTCCCGTGATGGATACTCCTGAAAAAGGGTACCTACTTAATCACGCCAAAATTCTGAAAGGATCTGGATGGAATTTGCAACATATTATATTATATTCTTGAATAGCGCATTGGCTACTTTTTACCATTGGAAATAACCAAATAACTAGACGTACTTTTATCTTAGCGATCTAAGGATTTTCATGTTTTTATGCTCTAAAAGATATGTAGAACTAGAAAGGTTATATCTATTTATCGTAAGCCAATTTTCGACAATGTAACAAAAATATATGTAGTACATATATGATGTCCAGCAATAAATATCACACCTTTGTAATATTTCTGTTGGACCTGTGATTATAATCTTTGATTATTTCTAAAAAAGTGTGAAAGCATCGACTCGGTATCTGCCACAACTCTAATAGGATGATTCAAAAAAACTGGAATTACTGCCACTTTAGAGCTGTAATGAAATAAATTGATTGCTCTATGAAATATTTCTGTTTAATACTCTAATACTAATTTCATATCAAATTTTTGATGTAACAAAGCCGAGATACTAATATCAGGTGACCAAATAAGTTCGTGCGGTTTTTAGTAGAAAAATATAATTTTTTATTGAGAAACAATAAGACACTATTTCTTCATCGAAGTAATTACCATCACATTCAATGACCTTTTGCCAACGTGGAACCAATTTTTGTATGTCGGTATTGTAGAACTCCCTACACTTGGAGTAAAAAAATTGGCGGACTGCATTTATTACACCATCTCGAGTTGTGAACTGTCGGTGCCTCATACAGTTGTCTAGAGACAAAAAAAGGTGATAACCACTGGGCGAAATGTCGGGAGAATATTGTGGGTGCTGTAACGTTCCCCAGCCGAGTTCAGAAATGTTTTCTTGCTTTAATTTTGCGGTATGAGGTTTGGCGTTATCCTGCAAGAATATCACTTTCTTCCGATTGATCAAAGAAGGCTGTTTCTGGATGAGTGCTGCTTGTACTCGTTGAAGCTGCTCACAATACAAGTTAGCAGTGATGGTTTGACCCCGTTCCAAAAACTCATTATGGACAATTCCAGTTGCTGCCTACCAAACACACAACAAAACCTTGTTTGGATGCAAGAAAGACTTGGGCGTGTGTAGTACCGAATCAGTAGGCGACAACCTATGGTACGAATGATTAGAATTCGAATACAAGATCCATTTTTCGTCGCAGTTTAATAACCGATTAAGAAATGGTTCATTAACGTTGCGTGGAATGTTTCCACGTCTTTCCTAGCTGATGAAGATGCAAAAGAATAGTTCCAGAACTTACTCTGAATATTTTTGCAAGTTCTTGGCACGTTGTCCTGGAATTTGCGTCCACAACCTGTCGAAGAACCTATCGATCAACAACATCCATGGCAATGTGCGATATACAGCAACCGCACGAACTTACTTGGTTACCTGATAGAACGAAAATGAACGTTATCAAATTTGAATGATGACGATATATAATTTGATTTTTTCTAAAGAATTTATTTTTGAATTTGTATATAGATAGCTATCGTGATATTTTTGCTTCTGTTCATTTCATGATATTCTTGTGATAGACAGCACCATACTGTTACACTCTGTACATTTCTACTTATTTATATAAAGGGTACAGAATAAAATGTTTTCATTGTGTTGACATCTTTTATTTCCATATTTATTATTTCCGAGAAGCAAATGAGTGATCAGTTACTCTATCTAAAGCTGCAGCTTGTACAGTTAGGTGTTCTTCGAAATTCTTATTTCGACGGAATATTAATATTTTGCATGCATAAAAAGTACACTACTCAAACAAATTAATGGAGCAAGAAAAACATTAAAATTTTCATTTTTGACAGGCTGTATTTCGGTGAAAATGGTCATATCTAGACTTTAAAAAAGGCATTTTCAAAATGTAGGATTCTAGTTTTATTTCTTTAGACGAAACTTTTTAGGAGCAACAGTTTCACGCAATTTTAATAGATAGCGCAAGCGAAATTTTTTGAAACATGTTTGCCTTCTTTTTAGTACACGAGCTTGAACAATTTTTTTTCTGTCAGGCTATCATATTGATCAGATCAGTTTATTCAGCCTCAACATCCTGTTTTTAAAATCTCGATATGATCATTTGGCGTGATATCTCGGTAACTAGTGATCCCGCAGAGAATGTAATGTATTCACGAAAACTGGAATAAATCTCCCATAAGATTTGGTTGCAATCTTTGAGGAAAATATCTCTCTTTCTTTCCTTTGATTTTCAAACGGAAAAAAACTTATTTTTTTACTTGTTTTGGAAAATCGACCGCACTCTTAGAACTGCTAATGACAAGGCTAATGTTTTGATACCTTAATGTACAACTAATAACGACGGCAGATCGATCCATTGTACGGTTTCTCCGGATTGATTGCTTAGAGTTTGAAAATGATGCAAATTGATTGTCGGATCCTATATATTTCAGCTGAATATTTTCTAGATCCGCCACTGGTTAGTATTTTTGTTTTATTGGAATCTTCCATGGATACACAACATTTTTCTAATTGCTATTTTCAAAATTGAAGCTGTTACAGATATCCAAAAGTGACAACAGAAGATGAAAAATGATTTTTCCATTTTGAACCAGATTACAGGATTTTTTGATGCCAAATTTTTGCTCGTTTGATGTCTTTCAAACTTCGACCAATAGGTCCGGATATACCATTTTTTGAAGCCCGAAAATTTTTCCTTGTGCTGTTACGTTGCTTCTGAAATTTTTCGGCTAAACTCCTGAAAACTCGAATCTTAATGCTTTTTTCAAAGTCTAATTACGACTTTTTCTCATCGAAAAGCAACCAGTCAAAAGTTACTGATTTTTTTTCTTGCTTCCTTAATTTTTTTGAGTACGTTCTTAGTGTTTTCAGTTTTTTCTGTGTGTTTCTGAGTGCTACAACCATGAACGGACGGTAAGGGCTATTTTTGAAGACTTAAAACATAAATAATACATAAACGATCGTATATTAAGTTATAGAACACATTCTGGAAGTAAAATCTGAATCATTAAATTAATTTTCACTATCCCAAGATTGTCACAAAGGTAACTGACAGCAAATTGAATTCTTTCCTTTCCTTAGCAACAAATAACTAAACAGGTATAACAATAAATACAATTCGCCCAGGATATCTGTGTTGATGAAAAGAATGCGGAAAAAAATCAGATTTTTGGTAGTTACCGTTTTAAATTGTAAACGAATTGTAGATTTGGCAAACCCTGATGGGCAACATTTTGAACAAATTAAGAAAAATTAAGATTTTTCTAATTTTCTCGAAAACGAATCGATTGATTTTAAAAAATCCAACGTCAAAATAAAGAACTTCGAAATACCTTTCAAACAACCTATTACTCGATGCCCCTTGTGATTTAAAATTTTCAATAGAATGACCCTTGGGGAGGGGGGGCGACGGTGAAGTAGTTAGTTTTTGCTTAAAAAGTTGTTCCCCTTGATACATCTTTTTTTGATAAATCCGTGGTGAGAAGTTACTTGCAAATACCAGACAGTTTTACAAGTTCAAAGTGTTTTTATTCGTTGAGTAATGAATAAGTATCGAAATCTTCTGCAAGTTCAATTCTATCGCTGAATGAATTTTTTGTGAATCCGTGCTATGAATTGCCATACCGACCAGACCCGGCTTCTTTGCGAGAGAACGTTATGACTCTAAACACTTTTATAAATTCCCAGTTTTATATATGCTTTGGATAGGATAAAATGCTTTTTTGCCTATGCATACGGGACTTCTATCATCAAGTGGAAAAAACAACAATTTTATTATATAAATATATTTAATGACTATTTAATCTAAAATTACATTACATCATTAATAGGATAAGTTCAATTTTCATTTTATCTACTATTAATTAGGGGAACGTAGTTTTTTAGTGACTGCATTCGCACTCGGGCGAGGAAAACCCCTAGAAAACCTCAACCGTCACTGCTAAGATCAATTGTATCAGGTGAAGAAAAATCATATCGTTCCATAATTCTGGGTTCATTTGCACAATCGAAAATCGCCAACATGCCACAGTTATTAACCTAAAAAAAAGTAGCATTGAAGTAACGGTTTATACGAGGGCTATTTTTTAAGTAAGAACCGTTTTGCAATCAGATCAATTTTATTTATGAATGCAAATTGTATCACAAAATAAAATATGAGCATTTTTATTTTTTCCCTAGGACACCAGAAAATGACGCTAAACAATGGTAGTATGTTTTTTAAGTTATGTGTATGCAGAATAATCTGTTACTCATAATAGTCTTGTCAAATACCATTCGGGCATCTATTTTTTTTCCTGTGAAAAAAACCGAAAAAGCACAATGCAAAGTAATATTTTTTCAACAAAAAGAATATTTCTTAGCAACGTGTTTTTTCGATTTTTTTTTCAGAAAAATTACTTGATATTACTCATGATAATCCCCGATAGTTCTCTGGCCAATCGAAACCGCATATGTGTTGAAAAAAATCTTTATCTAGTTTAGTCCGAAATAATTGTGAGGTCTGGTACAAGTTGTTCAAGGGGGTATTTAAAACATGGACGCATAAAATGGGTACAGCAATTTTTGTCGGAAAACTTTTTATTTGACAACAAAGAATGAGAAAACGTGTTTTTTGGGATTCAATCGAAAGTGTTGACAGGAAAGAAAAAACTTTTCATATAAGATTTTTACGTGTTTATGAGATCTACAAAATGAAAATGGCCGAAAATCGAGGCAGAATGCAGGTTTTGGCATTTGTTGGTAATGCGACGATAATTTCAGGCAACTATCTGAAATTCTTCAAATCCGTAGGATTCATACTTCTAAATAACAACAACAAAACACCTGTTGTCCGGCCATCATTACTAGTGTACTGAGCAATATACATCCTGTGGTTTTCATATCGACTATTTCCCTCATCTTCCTTTCTACCAGTTACAAATGTACAATTTTCGATTACAAATAGTTTCTAGATGGAAAAATTAGTAAGACAGCACCTGTCAGCAGTTTTTTCGAGCTTGTCTGCGGCAAAACATGACAGCTGGTGTCACCAAAAATTACAATACCTTTGATATTCACGGCGCGCAATTGGTTCTTACTTCAAAAACGCCCCTCTTAATTCACTGATTTCTTTCTCATAAAGGTGTTAGAAAAATAAAATTTGGTGGCGCCGCTGCATTTTGCAATAGATTTCAAAAGTTACACGGGTGTTCGAAAAATAGACGGAAATATTTTAGGTGTTTCCTTGTTAAAATTATTTATAAAATTAATAAACCAATTCCGTCCAGTGACATGTAATGAAACGGTTTATATTTTTTTTCTCGAACACGAAGTGAGATACGAAAAAAATACAAAAGGCAAGGAAGTTGTATTTTTAGATGCTTAATCAAGCAACAAATATTACAGTTACAAAAAAGGCAGTGGCGTAAATTTGATTTCCAATAATATTCGCTAAGGTGCCCCCGGAACACCACTGGACCTAATAATTGTTATCTATTTAGGGCTAAATGTGCCTCTTAATACAAAAATAACACTTTCAAGTTTCAATAGAATCGAGTAAATGCTTTTTGAGGTATTAATAAAAAAATAATTATATTTTTTAATAAGGAATCACCCTCTGAAGTATCTCTCTTTTTTCGAATATCCTGTATTTCCTGATAAGCTCGACTTATCAGGTAAGACCTGAGTGAAATATGAAGAATAATAAGTTCAAGATTATGTAAAAATTACCTCTTCATCATTTCAATTATCAATTCAATTGATGTTCGGTCTACATGTATCAGAATACAATCATCTTCAAGGGCGTGAAGAAATATAACTTTTGGCGTCATCATGTTAGTTTCCCAAATATGTTCCTGAATTTCTTCAAACGTATGGAAATCGTTTTTAGAAGCTTTTGCTTGGAATCTGGCTGCAAATATTTCGTAAAACTTCATCAATATATTGAGTAGACCATACTACTATTATCCACACGTTTATCTGCAAAGAGAATTCACATAAGTACATTTAAATAACACCTCTGCTTATTTTGAAACATCAAGAAGGTTGAATCTGTATTTCATGGAAAATAGCATAAATTTAAGTACAGTTTTGAGTGGAAAGCGCTTGGCCTTCTTAGGGTGATATTCGAAAATATATCTATTGGGAACGTTTCCAAGATCCTCAACAGGTGTATATATGCTTCAGCGGTTCGTCAGGATCAAAACCAACCTTCTTGATGCCGTACTCTCCAATGCTTACCCTGTAAATATTTTGATATTCGTTTGATTGCTGTCTTCATATATTGCTGTATAAATCGGGGGCTTTAATCATTCTTAACATGCTTTTGTTGTTCCTCTTCTCTCTACTTGTGTATGCCCATGAAAGATTCCTCCAGCTATCCAGGCAGAACATTTTTTGGGACAGCTGCCATTATCATCAATATTCATTATATCACGTTTATCACGCTCGGGAGTATCTAAAACTTGTACCATTCCTAAAATTTGAAGTGTCCCCACCAAAGCTCGATAAAAATATTTGGGCTATAATTCTGAAAGAAAACCTGCAAGTTTTAGCAAGTCTGTAAACTACGTAAAAATAAGAAATGTGCAATCACATCTTAGCTAAAAATAGATATGTTCGTAAAATATGCACCTAAAAAAAAGTAAATGCGAAATGTGAGTAAAAAGTAAAATTATAATGACTACACCATTATCATCAATATTTATCATAGTTCATCACACTTCCTGAAATACGGAATGTTCTCACTCTCTCCTAAAAGCTGAAACAAACTAAGAACTTGCGCTACGATTTTAAAGCATAAATAATCAAAGACAACATACCTATGAAACACCTAAGAATAAGAACCATTTTACTTGTAAATATATTTTGTCAATAAATAAGCTGTTGATAGTGAAATAGAAATAGTGAATACCAAATATAATTAAAAAGTATATATTAATAAATATAGTTTTGGAGACCATCGTGGGGCGACAACCTGGAGTGAGTACCTAAGTTTTACAAACCACCTTGCATGCTAGCCGTAATAATCTGCTACTAGCCCTACTATTACTAAGTATTACCAGAGCTACGACTACTACTACTACTACTACTATTACTACTACTACTGCTACAACTACTCCTACTACCTTCTTATCAAGTTACTTATGAAACCTGAACTTTTCACATATCTCACCCCTCAGAAACACTGAACGATTTTACGTCAGCCATGTGTTTTCCAAAACTCTTCGAAAATGATTAGCCACATGTCTCGAGTAACATTTCTTCAGAAAAAAGTAATAATTGTTTTTAATGCAGTAGCTGGAGTATATCGTGCATCTTGTGACCATACTTGCGTATACCTACTTACATTAACAACATATTAATACCTAGCGATGTTCTTTTAAATCCTGGATCCCTGTTTAACAGCTCGGCCATGGACCCAGAGAAATTATTTCCTTCACTTTTCCCTCTTCTTGACGGACTTTTGCACTGTGCAATCGTTGAAGTTTATGACAGCTTTGGTATTTGAAGGCAATAACCAAGCCCAATAGTACCTTAGAAAAAGGTATGAGAAAACCTAAAACATAAAAGTCCTGTATAAAATATAAAAACATATTTGCCGCTGATGATGAGCAAGGTCATGATGGAGTGTTAACTTTGTCCCTCGTTGTGCATCCACATCGCAGAATGGCCAACCAAAAAGAGGCACCATGTCTGGAGGCAGAAAGTCATAAATGCACTTTCATTTCAGCAAACTGCTATAGTCTCTGTAAAAAGTATAAACAGCGGTACTATGTTATTACAATTGCCACTGTCACAGTTTGGGCAGAAAATGCGTCTCCATAAGCTAACGACTATAAAGCTTTCTTCTATCTAAAAAAATTACGCTGGTATTATTTTGTAGTTTAATTGCTTCCATTGTATTGTACTCATGTTTTCGAATATCTGGCTGAACAAATGAATATACATAAAATATTTCACTTTAATATATTGACTCCTGTTATATAACCTGGTTCGCACGCACATGGAAAATATCGCTTGCACGTCTCGCAGTACGAAAAAAAAATGTCGATAAATTGTCAAAATCTATTACACACAAGTCCTATTGATGAAAACACATTTGCCTCGAATGTACCCCCGCATGCGCAACGGCATCTGCATCCCTCGATGTGCCCGTGCATATGAGCCAGAGCATGTTGTCTGTATACCTCGCCGTGCCCCCACATCGCAGTGTGCCCAAACAAAATTCCTAACCTTTCCGTAGCTACTAGCTACTACCAACCGCTTATTTGGAGTTTCTGAAGCGTACGTTTTATATGATTCTTCCGATTCTCTCTACTTTCAAAGTTTCCAACCGTCTGATAGCATTTTGTTATTATTTTTCCTGACTTTTCTACTCAACTAACGGCTTCTCTTAGTGATTCCTAACTATCTAAATGGGGCACCCTGTCTGTGCGAGGGCAGTATTAGGAGTCGTCAACCAGTAGGAGTTACAGCCTCGCAGTTCTCGGTGTCGTAGTCGCCTGTAAACCCGACACCAATAAGAAAACCCTAAATGCACTTACATTTCAGCAAACTGCTCTAGTCCCTGGAACAAGTAGAAACAACATGAGTATGCAAGTACTACGTTATTAAATCTATCACTCTGACACTTTGGGCAGGAAATTCCGGTGGCACAATTATTCTATCGAACGTGTTCGCATGCTATAAAAGCTTATAACCATAACGGGCGAAAGAGAAGCAAAAAGTAGGGATTTTTTAAAAAACTTAAAAGTGGGAATACCTCGAAAACTAGAAAGCTTTCACTAAGGTCATGTTGATTTTATCTGATTGATCTACTTCCCGTCTCACTCTGGCGTGTTATTTCTGGGACACCCTGTATAAATAAAATATTTAGGTACAATATATTAACACCTTTTATTAAAACTGGTTCGCACGCACGTGGAAGATACCCCTTGCACGTCCGTGGAGGTAGTAGTTACCAACGATGAGCCACTGCCAATAAATTATCAAAATATGATAGTGAAAAATTGTCGTAAGACAATAAATAATCACTTTATTTTCCTGTATGAGTATCCTTGTCCTTATGGAGCATTTTTGCAAAAGAAAAACGAACATTTCCGAATATTTTAGAAACCACTACTTAGCGACAATCTTACAGCAAGCTATATTTTTATTGTTTAACAGTATGAATTATAAAGGCAGGTAGTTCCATAAGGAAACAAATACGTTTGGGTTTTTGTAGCTTAGCTTTTATTACATACTCTTTTTTTACTACTGTTTATTAATTATCCTAATATTGCATAAGGTCTACTAAAGCAGATCTTCCGTAAGATATCCATTCCATTCGTGTGACAACACAAGCAGGGTGTCCCAGAAATAACACACCAGAGTAACTTGGAAGGTAGATTGGCTTCAGATCAATCAGGTAAAATCAACAAGACCTTAGTAAAAGTTTTCTAGTTTTCGAAATATTGACACTTTGTTTTTTCATCACTATCTTTTGCTCCCTTTTTGCATGTTATGGCTATAAAGAACTTCTAACTTATGATTTTTTCCTGACCCAGCATTAATAGGTGGTTGAGATAACCGAGTATTCATTTCATTGAAAACTAGCACGGTATGCTAAAAAAAATAAATTTTTACATTTTGTTTCAATGTTTAATGCTCTTTTAAAAATAGTATAACATTTGTAGGTTCTTTCTACTAACAATTGAATAACCCGAAGTTTTATCACTGAAGTCGAAATACTGCAAATAGAAGATAAGTACAGCCGTCTTTTGTAATCAAATCACTAGGACCTAAACATGTCATGGACTATCTGGCTCTCACATTCATTGTTCGGTGGTAGCATTATATCACCACGACAAACAGAGGTGGTACCTGCGCATCGCAAGCGCAGGATTAATTAAGTACTGCTCCTAGTGTTTAGTGCTACTCACGTGACATAAGAAAGGGTCAAAAGTGACAATAACTAGGAAAAAAAATTTTTTTAAACAAATCTTTATTCAATATTCAATTTTTAAAAATTTTATAGGAAACAAGGTTTTCTAATCTGTGTTTAAAACACTGATTTCGAGAACAACAATACTTGAAGTGCGAATTTTAGCTACAATAAATTCAACAATTCCAGTGTCTATTGAGTGTCTTTACATAATTTCTGAATACATGTACTTTTTTATATTATTTGGTAGGTTGTTATACGTTTTTACTGCATCAGTGACAAGGTTATTTGATTCTATATGTGATCTTGTCTCATGGTCATGCACCTCATGTGTGATCAAAATGTTTGTATTACACTTCTGTTGGTTGTTTAAAATTTTGAAGATCATTTTACATTGTTCTAATTCCAACAGCTTACCTAGTTTACAAACATTCAATTCTGAGTACATATTGTCCGTGTTGGCAAGTCGATCATAGTTGAACAAAATTCTTAATATTCTATTTTGCAAAACTTGTGCTTTATGAAATTCATTTTTACAACACATTCCCCAAATAGGTAACATATATCTAAAGTGTGCTAAGAAAAATGCATTATAAATATTTATTTTACTTTTTGTAGTTAAGTAGTCTCTGCTTCGGTACAAAGCAGCTATCATCGATGTTGTTTTATCCAAAAAATATGTGACTATACCAATTCAAGTTCTCATCGATATTTAAACCCAGGTATTTGGTGCTCGATACTTTTTCTATTATAACATTATTTATTCTTAAACAGGGGTTTTAGATTATTTTATTTTTCTGTTTAAAGAATATAATAGTGGACCCAAGACAGACCCCTGGGGGACACCACAGTCACTAGATAACCACTCAATAGTTGTTTCACCAATTTTCACATATTGTTTCCTGTTAAGTAAATAAGTTTTAATTCAATTATACACAGTACCAATAAATCCCATATTTGTAACTTATTCAATAATATATAAATATCTACCACATCAAACGCCTTTCTTAAACCTTTAAGCAATGCTATAACCACTAGTTTTTCATCCAAAGCCCTTGAGATGTAATTTACAAAATCAACTGCAACTGCAAGCGTACTACTGTTTTTTATGAACCCATACTGGTAACTGTCTGCTAATGTGTTTTCCTCTATAAAAGACATCACTCTTTTCTTGATAATTTTTTCGACAATTTCAGATAAAATGCTGATCACAGATATTGGCCTATAGTTATTCATAGAGTATTTATCACCTGATTTATAAAATAGAAAACGTTTACATCATGTTGATTTTATCTGATTGATCTGAAGCCAATCTAGCTCCCATGTCACTCTGGCGTGTTATTTCTGAGACACCCTGTATAATACGATCGAAGTATTTATCGGCCTACACTTGCGACACGTTACGTTTCCAAAATTCTTATTCACCCTGTACTTTCGAAACGAAAACGATTTAAGTGCAAAGAATTAGTCCTTGGTTTTGGGACATACTTCAAAAAAAAAAGTTCTACTCAGAGAATTAAAGAGTGATGTATAATATTGCCAGAATATTTGAAAGTAAAGATCTGGGATTTTGGCCTGCTGCCAATAATAAACAAAGTCCTATAGGACTTTGGCAAAGAAATCCCTTTCTTTAGTTCGCACTGTTGCTGCTACGTAGTGAATGCAAGCCCAGATACAACATGAATACAGTGCAATGGATGGCAAATCTTCATAATTCATCCTCTTAAAAATATCGATTGTATGGAGGTATTTATTTCTTACAAAAAATTGTAAACAACTTTATATACGAGAGATAGAATGCGAACACGTAATACAATCGGTATTTACGTACATTAATCTCACTTTCTTGCAAGTTTTTGTACATGATAGTATGCTACTTATTATGTATTTACATTTACTATCGACGAGGCGAAAAAAGTCGTGGGATAAATTTTCCATCTCGATTTTTGAATGAATCATAAGGTTGCCGAGAGGTAACTCGCTGCAAAGTGTAAACAATTACAAACTACAAAAAACATCCTTTTGGCCCGTACAAAGTGTGTTTAGATTCTTTGGATCATTGTGAATAAAAATATTCTCACCCTAAAAGCGTCGTTTTCGAATTATAAGGATTGAAAGACCCTAAAAATGTTCTCTCATGTTATTTAATTAAAATTCAAACCTTCTCCTACTTGGCGTATTTTTGAAATGCTGTTATTTCATTGTTAACCCTTAAGTACAATGGCGGAGTCAAATTTGACCCTCCACGTTTTGTATGCCAAGTTTCGCTACCAAAATATTTATGGCGCGCTGCGCACGTTCTGCTAATCTTCGATCGGTAGGTGATTTATTGATCCACAAAAATTCCATTAATTTATCTGTTGCCACTGCAGAGTTAGACACAGGTAGGGTCAAATTTGACTTATAAGTGTTACTAGTGCGAGTAGCGAGTAATTTGATATTGTGGGGTGTAGTGGCAATACACGTGCTCTGACGCAGAAAGAACTTGAAGCGGATGCGCAAAAAATGATTTCTAACCACTTTAGGTCAAGAACTTATTAAGGGCCATTTGACTTGTTGAGCTCGGCGTGTTTACCGAGAGAACTTCGTAGTGTCATTTTTAAAGTTTCCGGACTTCAGGAACCAGTGGAGGGGAAGGTATAAAATATGGCCATATTCTAAAAATCAAAAGAAAGAAAGCTCATCGTGTGATAAATGTCGAGAATTTATTTGCAAAAATCAAGCCCACACAAAGTCGTTATGCATAAGTTGTGTTGAAAAGTAAGGTCAAAAAAATGCTTGTCATTTTTTAGATACGAAATCCAAATCATTTTTTTTTTATTTTAGGTTGCAGCTATGATACCTAAAATTCACCACTGAATACAAGAAAACTAAAATTTTTCTTATAATTTTAGAAAGTGCACATCTTTGTTAATTTCACTGGATACCGAAGTTTTTTTTAATAAAGTTATAACTAAACGTATTCGTTTTATTTTATAAAATTGTAAAACTAGTTGAAAACAAAATAACAACATAAAAACAACAAGTTACAAAATTAGATTTTTTATGTGAAAAAGAAACTATGGGGTTAAATTTGTCCCTGCCATGGTATAAATGTTACTGTTTTTGGCAATGGTAGTTAAGGGTTAATAATAATAACGCGCACTGGAATACGCATTAGCGCCTCGCGTTGCTAACAATTAAGTAATAATACTTTAAGATATGCTAATCTTAAAATAATCGTCAAAGTCTTGAAGGAAACGGTGCGAAATTCAACTAGACGATGATTTTAACCGGCGTTTCAAAGCATTGAAGATCAACATTTTTCAGGTTTCGCAGAACTTTAATCGTTTCTAACATGAAAACATTTAACTTTAGAGAAAAATTGCTAATGACTTTTGACCACAACAAAATAAGTCAATCTTGACATTACGAGCTCGAAGCTAACACAGAAGTAGATAACTATGGTTAATTCACCTAGTTTGCCATAAAGACATTCAGCCCAGGATGATCGGAAGGAAGCTCAATATCCGACGTGAAAATACTCCACTCGCCTTTCATGAACAACCACAACACATTTTAACACACAATTACCACAAAATCACTTACACCACCATCGCGACACGACGACCCCGCGGAAAATCGCCGACAAAGACTTCCCGGCACGTAACGAGTGGAACAGAAGCAGAGCGTTGCATGGAGGGCTCGACGTACCACGCTCCCCAAACGCCAATCGACAACTGAACTGACGCCGACGCGCGTTAGCCCGCAGCGTCTGGTACGCCGGTACCGCTATTCGTACTGCGTCGTCATTGGTTGGAATATACTCAGGCGTTTTCCCACCACCCAATCTCTTTGGAGCATTTACGTAAACATTAGAACATCAGAAAAAACGTATCACAAAAAAAAGAAAAGAAACAAATTGACAGATCATTCCAGCTCAAAGCAACTTAAAATAAACGCATAAATTGTTCACGATTTTCCAACAGATCGTTTTAAACGAAACCTTAAGCTTTTTATTTTCAATACTCCTGATATTAGAAGGAATCAAATTGTAAAATTTAGGTGCAAGATATAATTATGGGACACATAATTTGTATTTAATTTCTTATTTGCATGTACAAAACTACATACTGCAAGAATATATTTATAAAATTTTAATATTGTTAATTTCTTGCAGAGTGGGATATAATCTAGGTTTTTTTTAGAATAATCCTTACAATATGGTTCTTTACCACTTTTAACTGCCCAGGATCAAGATTTGAACCGTACATCCCACCCCGCACAAATATGCCATATACCGAAAGGGGCACCACAAGTGCTTTGTAAATCATCAATATTAGTTTAAGGTTCAGTATATTACGAAGAATGTAGAATTTATGGATGAAAAATCTATTTTTTTTCTCAAGCACAGCACATGCTGGTTCCACTTCAAGTGCTGTATCGGAGGTTAACCCAGCAGTCTTTTGAATAAACTTTGTGTCAAGTAGGTCGACTCTATATATCATTTAGATCGATTTCTTTGAATCAAGTTCATATGGCGTTAGAACTGGAAATAAACTTAACATAATCTAATTAATAGCAAAATTACGTGGGAAGTGCAGAGTCAACCTACTTGACGCCGTTTTTCCACATTACTGAAGGATTTTATTCGGTTTATTTTGTAGCTAGACAATTTGAAATAATGCAACTAATTCTTTTTATTGAAAATTTAATGTTTTCTATTTATATAGCCTGTCATTGCTTTTGCAATTCTATATACAAAATATTTTCTACAATATTATTTTATACTTTTCATCGATAATAATATCTACGAATCTAGGTCGAATTTCATTACATTTATGTACATACACAAGGTGCATGTTCCTATAGACTTTTAGGTATTTTGCATGCATACAATAAAAGCTGCATCGTAAATATCGATGCAATCCTGAAAAAAAATGTAAATAAATGTTTATTGTAATAAAAGGAAAAACTAAAAATATGAGGATTGTATGACTTTTTTTATGACTGCATGAGCTCATAAATGACATCGCATCGAAATCATGTCATTAGAAGTAATTTAGACTGCAATAGTCATTTGTCAGTTCGAGGTCTTGATGTCAACAGACTTTATATCATTTCATATCAATTTTCATGAAACCACAAAAAATGTATTTCAACCCTAATCCTTGATTCAGGGTATAAAATTGAGAGCATAAGAAGTGCAAAGTTCTTAACACCAAATTGAGGATGGCTTATATCTGTAAATATTTCATAAAACTGTAGATAACTTCTTTTGGCAGTAAACACTCAAGTTGCAGTTATAAATAGTATGTAATTTTTTAGACTGCAATGATGATTTTCGTTGATTTTCCATATATTTTTGGTGTAATTTTCATCACCCTGTATATGTACATTACAATAGGTTTAATAGTGAACTTTATTTCTTGTTAATATGTCTAGCATAGAGGGAGCTTCTGTTAAACCGAAACTACACCAGTGATGTCAAATTGGAAATCATGAACTTTTAATACGTTCAAAAAGTACAAACTGTCTTTAATTTTCATTCATTGTATGTTTGAATTTCATGTGCTTCAATATTCAACAAATCAACGATTGAATTCATTTCAATCATTTCTAAGTAAAGTATTATGTATCAAACATCAGTTGGAATGTCAACTTTCTTTTTCTATATTTGAGAGTATTTTCTCAATTGCCCTCCAGTGTAGAATCAGCTTAAAAGTATGTAAGAATGAAATATATACTAAGTGACCAAGAAAATTGAACATATGTGGCATTCGTTATTGTTGATAGTTTTATTTAAATAATTTCTATTGCAGCTAAGCAGTCAGTTTTGATTTATTTATTTTGATTATCTGTTCATTCTAGATTCTTGAAATTTTAATGTACGACTGGGTATAATTTTTTTTTGAAGCGCCAGCTTTGTGATAACTAAGGGTGTGGGCAGTGAAATGGGCAATACGAAACTCAAATTTATAACATAAAAACCTACACAAAAAGCATTCAACTGGGAGGTTAAGGTAGAGCAGTTTTTGAAATTTACGTCAGAAAACTTACGCCCATTCGGGATTTGTTACTTGATGTATCTTACAAAACGTTTTCCCCAGTTTGATTAGTGTTTCAGATATTTTATTGCTCTTGGTGTAGCTTCTACAAGTAAAAACTACATGCGTATAAATCAGGCAAACCTGATGGATGTAGTTAGAGACAAGGCTATGCTAAAGCTTCAACCTCATCATACATCATTGCATCTCTTTAAAGAGCAGTAAACATGGACTTTCCGAACAAGACACTTTATGAGAATTCAAAAATAATAGAGCAGTGACCACTGCCTTCCGCAGTCAGTGTTTTTTTAAAACGTACTTGTTACTGCCCAACCCCGTAGTACATCAGTAGGGTTTATTGATAATATGAACATCCGGTGTTATATTTTCTGTCACTTAGTATATTAACAGCGAGCTATGTTACCCTATTTCATAATCAATGGCATATAATAATGTGTTTAGGACACCAAAACTGGAAACGGAAAAAATTATCATCGCCATATACAGAGAAAGTTGAAATAACGTCAAGTGCATACTGTCTTTACCATAAAGAGGCAGTATAACCGGCAAATAGTTTACTTTTTAACCCGTTATATTCTTATAAAACGGGGTATTCATACACAGCTTAAGCTATGAAATCAACTAAAATACGGACTGGAAAAGGGATACAGGATTTGACTAGTAAAAATTTGGCTCACATATTTGGAAAGCACAAAAACTCGTTCCAACAACCCAGTTTTGTCATTTGAGCAGACGATTTTGTATGAACTGGAGATACTGATTTTGTTCATTTTGGAGTACAAGGATGTTCATCATATGGTCTATTAACTATTTAACACTATATGTGTCAGATTTAGAAGTCATTTTATTGATTAGCTAGTCTATCTCGATCAATAAAAACATAATTCCAGATCCGGATTAAGAACTAAAGGTTGGCGGTTGCAGAGGTCGAATTTCATTACATTTATGTACAAAGCACAAGATGTATATTCCTCTAGAAGTTTATGTATGTGCGTGCCCATGGGTGCATACAACCAGAAAATCCATCGCAAATCCCGATTCAATGCTGAAAAATAGTGAATCTATTGAGGATATTTGCATTGAGTAAGCCTTTTAAATTTACATATACACGATTAATACACAACCGAATCATCAACCGCAGTGCAAATGGCAATATTGCCTCGGTGGTAGCCATACAAGTGGTGTGGATTTAATGACGCAGGGAATGGCTGGTTATTTTTCGATAAAATAAGTTTGTATACTTCCACATGTATTTCTTTTCGCATTAATATCACAATGTAATTGCCAGCTAAGATGTACAGGTTAGTTGTAAAGTAGGGACGCCACAAAGAAATGGCCAAAATCGATACAACATCCTTAGTATTTTTGATTTGACTTGGTATGCATTTCCAGCCTATCCTAGCTTCATTAAATCATACACATATGGATAGGTACCACCGAGACAATGTTGCCATTTACACTACGAGTGATGATCAGGCTGCATGATAATCGTCTACGTGTAAATTGGAGAGTTCCTCAATAAAAATTTCTTCAATGTGTCAATATGCAACCGTCAACCTTTATTTCGTAATATTAACCTGAAAGTATACGAGTATATATCGTATCGAGAGATGAAGTATGAGATCGATAAGATGTCCTTCTTCTGAATCTTGCACTAAGGTGACGCACATAGTTTTAAATAAAATTAATAGACCATCAAGTATCCAGGTTTGTAGTTCAAAATCAATAAAAGCAATATGTCTAGCTCGATCGTCTGCTTAAATAACAAGAGTACATTATTGGAATGCAGGGTGTTGCTTTTGGGTAACACGGTTTTGTCAAATTTGAACTAATCCGAACCTGATTTCTTTTCCTATTCGAATGATGGATTCAATAACATAAACTGAGTGCCCGAACCAAGTTTCAGAAAAATGTATCGAGTGGTAAAAAGTGAGACCATAAATAAATGATCAAAATCGATAAAAGTGTGTCGGTTATAACAGTCTAAAGGCCCATTAACTATAGATTTTTTATAATCATATCAACGGATTTTACCCACAGTTGAAATATATATCTACCTCTCTCAATGAAACACTCTGTACCAATAATCAAATTTACTTGTTTTTGTATCTGTTTTATTTTAAATGCTGCTAGCGACACTGATGTTAATCAGGTTTTTTAAATATTTTTTAATTATAATTTAAATTTAAATTGGTTTTAGCGGTTCTGATTACACATGTTCTGTTATTTGAGCTTACCTCTGTATATTGTTACTGACAAGCCTTCTAAGATGAATTATACTATATTCATACTCTAGTTAATTTTTAAGGACAATATTTGTATCACAATTTTACTAGCAAAAAGGGACTTTTTTGCCTAAGGTGTATAGTATATGCAGTTTCCAATGTCACTATTGGTCAAGTCACACACTGAAAACACACAACACATATAAAGAACTGCCCGCTTTATACAGTGTTACTCAAAAAATGTCAATATCGAGCACAAAGTGAAGATGTTAAAAAGTAAGACGACACTTTTAAATTTATTTTCCAAGCTTATTTTTTTCCGGGGGCGGGGGGGGGGGCAAAAACTTTTAAAAGAGCGGAGATAACAAATTTTATCAGGGAGGATGAAATTCTGATAATCGCCAATATTGTACACAAAACCATGCTGAATATAATAAACTTTAAGTGCTAATAAGATTTTCAGGGGAGGAGTCCTGGCTTCGCCCTGTGGGCACCAATGTCACTATTCCAGAGTAGCCTTTCAGATGCGAATTTTTATAGTTCAAAATGTCATGCATTTTCAGTGATAGACAGACCATTTGGTATACATAGTGATTCTAGAACGTTTAGTAAGTTTACCAGTTGTTTTAGTTATTTTTATGAGGAAAATTTAAAAAAAGTATATATTTCAGAAATCAGCAATAAAATTCGTGCATCTTCAATTAGAAACTGTGTGTTATAAATTAAAAAATTGGCCTAGTTGTGCCCGTTCTAGAACACTTCGTACATAACATGCAATAGCAATATCATCATAATAATAAATTAAAGAAATACATAGTTTTAGATGCGTGTATGGTAGATGTATGTTAAAAATGTTACTAAGTGTATTTATCAATATACATAAATTGACTAGATCCAAAAAATATAATATATAATCTAAAGTACTTATAGTCATACAGGGTGTCAGTTAACATTCATAACATGTATTTGTCATAATTTTTTGAGATTCTTTTGATAGGAATAGGATTATTAGACGAATGTCATACGAGTATTTACTGTGATCTATCACCATGTTGCCAGGATATAAGGTTGCGTGGAAATCCACTGAAAGTGACTGAATGATCAGTGAAAATACTGATGGTGCGGACGACAGTAAATAAAGAATAGATGACATTCGCCTAAGGCTAACACCTTCCAGCCTTCCTTATAACGTAAAAAAATTGAAGCTCAGATGACAGCTGTCGATGACGTCAAACGATAAATTCGTAGTACATATTGGCTAGCCAAACGCTTATTCAAAAAAACGTGGCAATATAATATAAGTACATCCAAAAATAGCAAAAAAAGTAACTGTAAGTGTAGGTCCTAAAACCTCCTATCACCAAGACACGCAGCTTAGTAAATTTTTTTGTCACTGATGAGACTCAACAAGATCAAAGTGAACATTGTTCAAATAACCTCCAGGTAGGACTACTCTCCTAAAACACTAAATGCAATTTTCAGTGTAAAACTTTAATAACCAACAGCATATTTTTAAAGTGGAACGGGATGGAGTTTTTTATACGAATTTTACCTCAAACATTCAACCAATTAAATACCTTATTTAAAGATGCAATATATGTTTCAAAAAAGTCAGTGTCACAGAAAATAATTTTATTTTTTCTTCTCTTCAAAATTTCTTAATTTTTAAGAAACTGGTGTAAGCTCAGACACGAACATTGTATGTATTGACTATGCTGTTAACATGTACACAATTTTGAGTCAATATTTTGGGACCCATTTTTATATAAACTTTTCGGGTTTTTTTTATCTTCTTTATGCCCTAGAGATGTTGCCGCCATTTTCTGAATCACCCATACCACACGGTGTAAACGAGCACACAGCGACATTTACACACAAAGCAACGCGAATTATTAGTACTCTGTTGCCGAACGAAATTTACGTTTGACAGAAACAGTTATCATCTGAGCTGTAATTTCTTTAAGTTAAGTGTGTGAGATGCAGCTTAAAATAATGTCTTGATCACAGGACTTCATTGTCTGGTCCAATCAAACCACATATATGGGGTTGTGTTTTAAGAACGACAGGGTTGTTACGTTAAAAACCCATATGTCAAAAAATCGGTACAATGTCAATGTGTGCACTAGCTAGCCTCTAGTTTATGCCGCGTCTACTAAAAGTGAACATGAATTGAATGTCAGCTAGTTCAAAAAACCTAGATAATGTCATAAAAAATCTATATAATGTTGCTTTTTGAGTTACGTAATACAGGTGCCTATGCGATCCTAGGCTATTCTAATTTTACGCGGTAATCTTAAAATTATAAATATGGCTTCACTCGATATCGGCATACAACACAACCGTTCAGTCTATTGAAGCAAGACACTGTATAGGAATGAAGAAAATAAAAAATAAATGGACTGACACCTAAACGACAGATAAAAAACTGTCATCGTCATTGAGTTTGAAAAAGGCCACCGTAGTGGCCGAGACGTCATACAATAAACAGAAATTAAAACATATGACAGACAATGTAGTCCTATGAACATAAAAACCACAGGATAGGTTCCAGGTGTTACATGAAATAATGTCTTGAATTAAAACTTTTGGCACAATCACTTTTATACTTATGCTCTACTTCCATCGTTTGGCCCCATCATATTGTTCATTTCTTTTTTTTTTTTAGAATAATTGCAAGGAAAATAATTATCATGCTACTCTTAATAAAATCTGATCCACCCTGTATTGTACATATTTGGAAAAGGAAAAACTATTAAATGCAACCATTTAAGTTCATGAAAACTGAACTTTCATATTTAGAAACTAAAAATTAAATGCATGGCAATAATGTTGTAACATTCGTAATTATTTTTTGTGAGGGATAAAAAATACGATGCCCTTGTGGAGAAAACAGTGAGTTAGATAAAACAATCGCAGTGCTCATTCATGATTTTTTTCAATTATTCTCCATAATGGTATTTTTGCATTTGAATTCACTAAATTCTCTGGGATTTTACTCGTTCTCCACTTTTAGACCTTTATACCCCTCACAAAACAACTTCTCAACCATACTGTCCGGTTCGGTTAACTTAATTCTGTTCCCGCTAAACTGACACCGCCTACTTTTATCTTTGTACAGGTTTGTATCTATTTAATTTTAAGCTAACTTTCCCGGTGGCGATTTTCAAAATTGCTCCCGCCTCTTCGCCCGCCGCGTTCTCGACGCTTTGTCCGTTCACCGAGACTATTAGATCACCTTTCGCTATTTTGCCGTCCATGTCGGCTGGTCCGCCAGATATCTGTAACAAAAAAGTGTATTGTAGTAATAAAAATTTCAGATTTGAAATTCGCGCGCTTACGTTTACCGGATGACATGATCACTGACGTTTGATCGTTGACAGTTGACAGGTTAGGAAGCGAGGGAATTGAGTTCCGTACAGCTATTATGTAAAAAAACCTATAAAACGTCAAAATAACCTATAAAATGTAGTTTTTAGGGTTCAAACAGTCATTCCACGTTTGCTCAATAGGATCGTTGTGAGCGTCCATCTATGGAGGAATGACTCAACGACACGTCTATACGCATTGTTGGTTGCATATGTTTTGTGAAGTCTAGTAGTCTATAGTTTTCATCTCTGAGAAGGAAGTTGGTTGAATAGCAATATCGTATCTGGATGATTGTTTGTATTGGTCTGCATGTGTACAAAATCAGTGATATTTGCTGTGTGAGAAAATTATTACTGAATATACTGCCAATGAAATACATCTATTAACTGTGGCCGACGGATTATTTATATGTTTTCCTTTCTGAAACCAGGTTATGTTCAAAGTTATAAATTACGATTTTTTACGTTTTTTGTTTTCAAAAACTTTAAGGAGGATTACGGGAAATCACCGTGCCCGCGTTGTGTGTATGTGATTACTGTTAGCATGTCTATGACTTGTAACTCGACAATGTACAGTGAATATAATTATTTCTTATCTCTCTCGCATTTTTGAAATTCAGCAAATTGCACATGCAATTTAAAGAATAGATAAGAAAAAACTAGATGCGCAACTAATTTCTAGCTTTGAATCTCAAGTAAGTGTATTTGAGACAAGAATCCAATGGAATTATCAACACATATTATTAGCACACATATCCTCACTATGCACCTATGCATTGCCGTTACCTCCGTGCCGCACAGGTATCACGTATCTTCAAAAGTGACATTATGCGGATTTTTTTGACATTATGCTGTTTTTTTTTTTACATTATGTATGTTTTTCAACAAGATATTAACGTGTTGCCTAAACGTTATGAGGCTTGTTATCAATCTTTGGCTCTGATGTGATGTAAAATCTGCTTCTGAGATGGCATTACTGGGGGTCTAAGCTGTAAGTTGTATGTGTTGATGATAATTACATTGGGTTCTTATCTCAAATACACTCAATTGAGATTCAAAGCTAGAAATTAGTTGCGCATTCACTTTTTCTTTTACGTTCTGGAAATTACATATATACATTTGCTGAATTACAAAAATGAGAGAGATAAGAAATAATTGTATTCACTGTACACTGTCGAATTACAAGCCATATACATGCTAACAGTAATTACACACAACGCGGGCGCAGTGATGATTTCCCTTAATTCTCCTCAGTTTTTCGTAATTTATAACTTTGAACATGACCTCTCTTCAGAAAGCACATGCAGACCAATACGCATAATTATCTAGATGCGATCTTACTATTCAACCAACTTTCTTCTCAGAGATAAAAACTACAGACAAGGAACATTTGGCCTCACAAAACATATGCAACCAATAATGCGTGTAGTTTAGTTGAGTGATTCCTCCTTAGATAGACGTTCTCAACGATCCTAGTGAGCAGACGTGGAATGACTGTTTGTGCCCTAAAAAATACCTAATTTGCAAGATGACATTTTATAGGTTTTTTTGACGTTTTATAGGTTTTCTACATGATACCCATGCCGGTCAACATGTTTATTCGCTTATGGTGGTTTAATAAGCTTTATGTGCTTAATCCTTTAGTAAAGTGTTTTTATTACTGACATTATTAAAATACAGTGCCCACGGGCCAGACTACAATATCAGCAAAAACCCAAGGTCAGAAATGACAATGCATGCAAACAGCAAAACACAGCCATCATGACAGTAAAGTGGGCAATAAAAGAAATATTTGAATGCTATGATCGGCGGGGGCTTACTTGTAATACACAGAAAACCGAGTGGACTAGCAGGAACATACCCTAAACACGTCAAGTTTTGACTCGTTCAAAAAATGAGTAGGGGAAGACCTTTTTGAAAGGCATGGTTGTCAGTGGCAAAGCGTCCATGTAACCATTGTTACCATTGGTAACAGTTAAACATCCTAAAAATAAATATTTTATGACTAAGTATTGTGAAATAATTTCATTTATTTGTTTACCAACAGCGATATGTAATAGTAAATTAGCCCCACGAAAATAATGCGCCCTATAGTGTCTAGGTTTTGCGAACACGATGCAGCTGACTCGCCTCGACTTGGTTGTCGGTTGTTACCATTTTCATTTATGGATACACTTGGTAGTCCATCGGGGACCGTCGGTACCGGCTCGTGTCTTATCGCGGTCGCTCGAGTGCGTGGGGGCACTGCGACTATTATGTGGGCTTGTTACCATTTTTTGATTTGGTTAGTTACCCACTTCTCACTCGTTAGTAGTCGTTTGGTTACTGGCTGTAGAGTGCGTGCAATTAAATATGGATGAGTGTCGCTGCGTAATCGATCAACTACTTGAAAAGTCATTCTCCTTGCATAATTTTTAAGAAAAAAAGGAGATCATTGAAAATGGAAGACCAACACCTATTTTAGATAATTTTAAAAAGAAATAGAAAACGTAGTTTGATATTTTAAATTAAGTTGGCATATGGAAACTCTTGGTTATGTGGTTGCAAAGAAACATATTGTATTGTTGGCGATGTCTTCTGTTTTATACAGAAAAAAATGGGTGGACCAGCAGCGGAGTCAACGATTTAAATAGTTTTAGGGCTCTAAAGAGGAGACATGAAATTTCTCCGTTACATGTGAGATGTGTAGCCAATTTAATTCAGTTTAGCAAAAATATAATCGAAAGTTGTCTTAACCAAGCTTTTAGGCAGCACACTTCTAGATAACGTATGTTTTTTGGCAAAACAGGAATTACCGTTCATTTTGAAGTCAATGACTCTGACAATAAAGGAAATTACAGGGAATTGTTAACATTCATTGCCAAAAAAGATCAAAAATTTTCCGAACATCTAGAAACGTTGACTGTTTTTTCGGACTTCTTGGATTAGTCATAGCGTAAGACGATGAGGTATATCAAGTGCTCCAGACGCTCAGTCCAGGAATGTTTACTTTAATTTAAAAATAGTTTAAATAAAATACCTAAAACAAGTAAAAACTTATATTTGGGAGGTTCAGAATAAACTTTTTTTTAATAAGATTTTTCACATCTGGTTTTGGTAACAGTGTAGGAAAAGTCACGCGTCGGCACTGATAGTTGTAAATCATACTTACAATATCTGCTACGTAAACACCCTTGCCATTTTTCCTTGCCACGACACTGATGCCTAATCCCTTCCCAGGTTTTTTCACAAGTTCAACGTCTAAAGGTGTGTACTCCTGCGTGGCCGGCCTGTGTACTATGAGCTTCATCTGCAATCAAAATAAATTAATAATCAGATCTTATAGTCCAGTCAAAATGGTTTGACAAATTTTCACAGAATATGTCTGAAGCCTCTTCAAATTAAATACTAATAGACGTCTTTATTTATCCGCAATTACATTGCAGTATAGCCAAAAAAGGTAAAATTGGCATAGTATTATTGACATGCAACCGCGTATCATCTGCAAAAGACTGGACATGAGAATTATCAATAAGTCGAAAGTAGATATATAAAAATAGCAGCGGCCCCAATACAGAGTCCTGAGGCACGCCAGAGGGAATTTGCTGTCACTGGAGACATTTATTGGTTGGCAGTTCTTTGATGAAGGTAACTGTCGAAAAATGAAAGGGATAAATTGTCAAGTCCTACGTAATTTAATTTAGCAAGTAATTTAATTTATTATTAATGCTGTAAAAACCTTTTAAATAGACTATGGATATTAACGCTAGAGTCATTTTCTCATCTAAGGCATTCAAAATATTGTCTTGTCAGCCCATCATGCAATTATTTTTGAAGTCTACTGAAACAAAAAACATCAAAATCCTGAGCATGAATCATTTGAATAGACTCACCTTGGGTAACGTTTGCCTCAATGCCTGTGAAGCAGTAGTATGTGACACATCCTTCAGGGATGTACCATTTACATCTAAGATTTGGTCTCCAGGTTGTAACCTTCCGTCTTTATCTGCAGTACCTCCAGGGTAAATTTCGACCAGCACTATACTCTGAAATATTGAAAGAATTTCGTTTGGGCAGTTTTATAACAAAAGCGGCATTCGGCATCCGAGATACGTTAAATGCACTACAACTTAGTGACAGGCGAATATCACATGATCAGTTATCACTCCGATCTATTAACCGTCTAGCCGAGACGTTAGTTATTATTAATTTATAAAGTTATGTTGAAATCCACTTACACTGATGGAATGATCAGATAAATACTGATGGTAAGACCACAGTAAATGGTGATCATGTGACATGTGCCTAACATTGGTTCTAATAAAAATCTTCTATACGATTAGCAACAAGGTGATACCTATGAACATTGATCAACGTATTCTACCTGAAGATGACCAACGTGTTGCTAGAGAAAAATGAGATACCTAGCTACATCTATGACAATTTGTATCATAGATGACGTTGTATCCACCTATATACATGGATATGCTCATATAAACAGCTCCATCTATGAGTCACTAACATTTTCAAAGTATATACAGTAAATAGAGAAACAGCTGTGACATATTCTCATAGATGACGCTACGGTATCTCATTTTATCTCGAATAATTTCTTGGACGCAGGAATAGCATTAGGTTGGCTATCTTCAGGTAGAATACGATAATCAATGCAAAGAACGACCAACTCTAAGAACTGTAATTGATACGGATATTTCCAAATAACAACTTACATTAATAAGTGTGTCTTTTCCTCCAATGAAGAAAACTCCCAAACTTTTGTTGTCTGTGTTAATTTCTATTGTCGTGTCTTTGCCAGGATTTATTGGACACGTCGCAGGATCTGCGGGAGGCTCTGAAAATATAAAGCGTTACGAAATATCCACAACGATTATTTCCACTATACTAATCGATGGTCAACCTACTTGATGCTCTTTTTTATGATGTGTTCAATTCTTGGGATAAATCTCTTTTAAAAAAAACTCAAATATAAGCTCAATGTTACTGACAGTTATTGACTCAGTATTGGAATCTGTACTAGGTACCGGCGTTTTGAAAATATTAGTACTCGGTGCATTTAGTTTGTAAGGATGTTAGTTCCTTATAGTTAGAAGCTTATTTTCAACCGTGTGCGTCAACTCACCTGGTGTGGGTGTAGTAGGACGCGAAGGTGGTTTCGACCCAGCAGTCGATGGGGGTTTCAACGCTCCAGGAGAATGAGATCTGACAGACGTTGCAGGCGTTGCACCAGATTCGCCTGACGGTGTTTCACTGGACTTTTTGCCTGGATTCGATACCACCAGAGTCACTAGACCCTCGGTTCTTTTCAGCAGATTCGCTGCCTAAAGAAACGTTTCACGGTTATATCTATGGAGGGTTCGCGGCAGTAAGATACCTAAGTCACATTGACATTATTTCGGGAAGTCTAAATTTTTTATAAATCCTGGTTTACATACAGTAGCGGATAAAAGTTTGGAAACATTCTTAGTACGTTTCATAAAGGTGCGCTAATTTTCTATTCATTAGTAGTAAGAACTATTTTTTTTTTCATATAGTTTGCTTACAGTCTTGAAGATAGAGACGAGAATTTGTATTTGCTGTGGTACTACAGACTAGCATTAAAATACCTTCATATTATTTTATGACCAAAAGTGAGACGACAAAAGTATGGAAACATATTTTTTATTATAAAATTAAATACAATGACTCTACAAAAGATACTGTTTAGCTAATATTTGGTAGCATAGCATTCAACACTGCCTGACATCTGCTGATCATAGAAGACACCAATTTTTTACAGACATCTGTTGGGATATTTTGCCTAATATTTTTTACACAATCATATAAATCGTTCCTATTTTTAAATGTTTTTCTTGTCAGTTGTCTTTTAACATGCTCCCAAAGATGTTCTATAGGGTTTAGGTCCGGGGATTGCGAAGGCCATGTAAGAACATTAACATTTTTTAGTCTTAACCAATTTTGATGTATTCTTGGGGTCACTATCTTGGTGGAATGTCCATCGTTAAGGCATTTCTCTTCAGCAAAAGACGGCGTGTGTTCCCTAAGAATATCTTTGTAAAGTTTTTTATCCATTTTCCCAATAATTGGACGACCCGTTCCAGAACTAGAAAAGCAGCCCCAAACCATTATTTTGCCTCCACCGTGCTTAACTGTTGGCAACTGATACTTTTTGTCGAATTGGACGTCTCACATATGCCGTCCCGTCAGATCAAAACGAGTTCAATTTGTTTTCATCGCTCCATGAAACTGTATTCTATTGTTGTTCTGTGCAAGTTAGATGAGTTTTTGCAAATTCAAGCCGCGCAATACGATTTTTTTAATGAGAGGCTTTTGAACAAAAAGCCCAAAATCCACCAAGCGTCTCTGCATTCTCGGCACCCTCTTCCACGATTCTTTTGAAAATCTATGTGGCTGGCATTCGAGGATCATCATGGGACAAACGTTTAATGTAGCGATCCAAAACATAATATGTTTTTTTCGGTCTTCCGCACCTGGGCCGCGTTGCTGTTGATCCGTATTCTTGATATTTACTAATAATTTTCAAAATCGTCCCTTTGTTCATTTTTAATCTTTGAGAAATGCCAACATTTCTGACACCACTTCTAAATAATTCAATCACTTTGTCTCTTAAATCTTTTGAAAATTCTTTTACTTTTGCCATTCCCACTGATGTTAATATTTACCGCACACAATATCATAGTATCGCAAAACTGAAATGTATCCATACTTTCGTCGTTACAAAAACTGTGGTATTTAAGAAAACGCGTGTTTTTATTTTCAGAGAATTTTAAAATTGATGAGATAAACCTTGCATTATTACGGAAACCAAATGTACATTTTAATGTTTATATTATTTGTTCCTTCACAATTTTAATTTAGGTATATGAAATAGTTCATAATAATGTTAATATTTGTTTCCAAACTGTTGTCCGCTACTGTAGGTTTACCTTTTGAACAACAAAAATTTTGTGACAACAAAAAAATTATGAATGTTCCTGAAGACTCACGGTCACAAGCCACTCATCACAAAATTACGTATTACTGAAACGTATTAAAGTTATTTGCGGTTTACGTTAGTCGTTCTCAATAACGATAATGATATATTCTGATAAATTGATAAATAGCTGGTTTGAAATCACTATCTAGTGGTATTGTGAAACGAATACAAAAAAGTTTTCCTACGGAACAAAAGCAAAACCCACATCTATAACAGAAGTAAAGTAATAAGCCACAAATCTATCTACTCATCTGAGTTACTGCCTGTCGTTCACACTATCAAGGGAACTAAATCCAGAATCATCTTTGATCTCTGTATCATTGTTTTCTCCATCGACTCATTTCCGTTTGGTGCCCATTTTGAAATTTAAATGGCTTTATAGCTTTCTTGGCGTAAAAATGTGTGCGGTATCTTGGTTGTTCAAAAACGCTATTTAGCAATTAAAGCGATATCTATCAGTAAATTGTCAAAAAAAAATAACTTCGGACATTGATACTTACACCACGGGTGCTTTTAGATGGAAATGTGCCTTAGGTACCTTATCTGAAGCTTTCATATGATGATTGACATCAGAATATATGAAGTGGATGATTGCTTCGCATGGAATACTCACAATGGAAATAATAGGAGTGTGCTTTGATCATCTTAAGATCGTTCAAGAAGTGTACTGAAATGTGACTTGGTACCAGACTATAATGAATGTGCTGTGATATACTGAATGAGCACTTACATTTTCGTAGTTTGATCCAACCAGTGAATCTTTGTTCACAGCTAAGATCATTTCTCCAATTTCCAGGCCAGCCTATAAAATACAATCAAATATTATTAGAATGCCATAGCTGATTGTTTTAAGCGCTTCCCAATATACACGTTTTTATATAACTTTTTAGTACAAAAAACGTATGGGTCAATTCAACACCCTGTATTTCATTAAATACACAACTTAGATTACAATCAGATATGAAACTGTAATGTCAGTGTCATGCGGATTTTCTACTGCCCAAACATGACTGTTGTGGAAATTGTGCACCCCATTTCGTGTAAATGTGGCCTCGTCTGTACGCAAAGTTAATTTATGCAGAACTGTTCTAAAAGCTACTAGCAAAATGCAACTCTTCTAGGATGATCTTCGGGTAAAACGCTTGTACCCGTTGATAATGATAAAAATAATCCTGTTCATGTCGTATTGTCTTGCACACTCTACTATAAGAAACTTCAACTTTAGCTGCTATGGCTCTAGTACTCATTGTTGGGTCGTCTTCGACCATTTATAAAATGTCTTCCTCCATTTGATACATTTCGGTTTGAGCAGGTCTTCTAACGTGACCTCCTCGTTGTCCTTTCAAATATCCTTGTCACGATTTCTAATAACTCAATTTACAAGCATCGGTCGGGCCGCATGATTTCTTAAAGGAAATCTTTCCGCATACTACCCGCATGCTACGGCTGCATTTTGTTGGCACTCTCCGTTAGTATTAAGTCCACTAGTTCATTGTTTTCATAAACATCGACCATTTTTGCGCACAAAATAATCAGACAAAGGATACAACTAGTCGAACCAAAGGATTCTACTGGAAACCTTACAATAACACAAAATGTTTGCAAAATTTAGTTATAAGATAGCAGTAATTAACAAATAAACGGTAAGATTCTACGCGGCAATGGTCGAGAATATCGAAAAATCTGTGTAATATCATTATTTTTTAAATTTTCAATCTTCTACTTTTTCTTTTATTATGCAACTTTTATACAGGGTGTTCCATAATGATATAAGAATATTTAAGGGTGTGAATCTACATGCTTTATAAACTATGGTCCAAAAATGTTTCCTTACAAAAACTCGGGGTGTTGAAATTTTAGGAAAAAAATGGAAATTAATTAACATTTTCAGAACCGCTTCAGATATTTCACCGATATTTACTACGTAGTGAAAGTTAATAAAGTTGCATATTTTTCAATGCAAAAATAATTTTTAGCTTTAGCAGTGGCGTGCGTACGGGTATTGACTTCGATATTTTTTAAGAAAAAAATAGTACGCCAATGGTTTTTTGCCAAATAAAAATCATTTTTGAATTCTCCGTTCAATTTAAAACAAATGATTTCTCTTGAATTGTTTTCTTTCGATGCGCCATTTTTGAGTAAAAAAATAAAAACCGTTCTATTGTCCGAGAAAATTAATGTAATAATTGAAGAATGCAATTTAGCAATAAATATCTAGTTGCTCTGGAATATGTCACTGGCTTTTGACATCTGACAAGTTTCTGCAATCCAAACCTGTTCGCTGTGACATCGTTTTCATTATTTAGTTTTTACAATCTTGTTAATAATGGTGAACTATTCAAATGCAGAAATGGCGGAAATGCATTACGTATATGGCCTTGCCGACGGTAATGGTGAGCAAGCCAGATGGATTTATCACCAGAGATATCCCGATCGTGCTTTGCCAGATAGTCGAACATTTTCTAATATCTATCGTCGTCTCGTTGAAACTGGTTCTGCCCGAAAAGGAGCATCTGAAGGTAGACCTCTAAGTGTGAGAACACCTGAAATCGAGGAAGCAGTGCTGCACGAAGTCGAAGAACATCCTGAAACTAGTACGAAGAAGATCGCTATATACCTAAATATTTGCCATCAAATTGGAGAATTTTAGTTATATCCTTACCATATTTTAACAGTAGGCATTACTTCCCATTGATTTTCCAAGGCGTGTTACCTTTTGTCAGTGGTATCTTCAAAAAATTACACAAAATTCGCAGTTTGAATCAATGATTCTGTTCACGAACGAAGCTAATTTTTCTCGAAATGCGGTTAAGAATTTCCACAATAATCATTTGTGGGCAGAAGAAAATCCCTATGCCGTAACCGAAACCCATTTCCAACACCAATTTTCGGTTAACGTATGGGCAGTAATTATTGGCAACCATTTTATTGGCCCATTCTTCCTCAATTTTCTTCAACAACAGTTGCCTTTGCTGCTTGATGATGTTCCGTTAGTAATAAGAAACAATACGTGGTACTTGCATGATGGTGCACCAGCGCATTTCAGTGAACCGGTTCGTAATTATTTACAAACTTTTATCCAAATAGTTGGACTGGCCGCGGTGGGCTCCAAGAATGGCCACTAAGGTCCCCAGACCTCAACAGTTTAGATTTCTTTTTGTGGGGCTATCTTAAGACACTAGTGTACACAAGTCCCATTAACACATTAAGAGAAAGAATAGTTGCATCTTGTGATAGAATAAAAAACACTCCACGGATATTTCAACGAGTGTGCAATTCCATGAGACGGAGGGCGGAAGCATGCATACTAAGTGAAGGGCCCCATTTTCAACAATGTTTGTAATCATTTCGTTTGTTTTAATGTTATTTTTATGTTGTCAGTTGTTGTTGTTCATTACCCCTAATATGTTTAATTTTTCCAATTAAATTAATAATAATTTTGCAAGTTAGACAATAGAACGGTTTTTACTTTTTCACTGAAAAATGGCGCGTCGAAGGAAAACAATTCAAGAGAGATCATTATCAAAATATCCAACTTTCACTACGTACTAAATATCAGTGAAATATCTGAAGCAGTTCTGAAAATATTAATTGATTTCCATTTTTTGCCCAAAACTTCAACACCCCGAGTTTTTGTAAGGAAACATTTTTGGACCATAGTTTATAAAGCAAACTAACATTAATTTTTCATGTAGATGCACACAATTAAATATTTGCATATCATTAAGCAACACCCTGTAACTTTGGAAACACCCTGGATAACAGGAGTATTTTCTTTTATTCAAAAACAAAGTCCGGACGCATATATTGGGATACCCTAAACGGCTTCTTTAATCTAATCACTTGGAGTTTGAAGTTCAACACTTGAATCAACCTTACACTTATTAAAACCGTTAGCTTAAAGGTACGCGTCCATTGGTTCGCATTCACGAGTACACACGGATGAATTATGCGTCCACTATATCCGCAGGCATATCGTATTGGTGACAATCTTAGTTTTAGGGTGACGGGCATCCAACCCCCATCTTGAAATTTTCAACGGCTGCTTTTATGCTAAAATAGTAATCATGTGTCAGTCACACCACCACGAATTTCAGCTTGCTAATTTGACCGTAAAAAAAATAAGCTGGGGGAGGAAAATCACTATACAGGGTGTCCGCAAAGTTGGGGTTTTCCTTTTCAGAAGCAACTACCCTTGAAATAACAAAGGTAATGTGTAGTGAAACGAGGGCGACCAAGTAAAAAAATAAAGTAAAAAGTACTCACTCTCCAGTTGACGAGAAGGGCTAAGGACGTCTCTGCCCGAAATCATACCGCTCCAACAGAAAATGAAGTCAGCTGATGCGCTACCGAGCAGACGCAGGCAAACAAGGAAGGCAAAATGTTGCGTAAAATGTCTAGGTATTGCATCCCGTCCAATCGATTTGGGAGAATAAATGGTCCAATGAGCATACCGTTCACCATGCCAGCCCAAACATTCACCGAAAATGTTTGTTGAAAATGTGCCAGACGGCATTTTCTACTGACCAAACATGAGGGTTGCGAAAGTTATTCATCCCATTACGCGTGAACGTAGATTCGTCTGTCACCAATATGCACTTCAAAAAGTCCGGATTATTGTCATGTTGATGCAACAACCACTCATAAAACCGCACTCTTGCTGGAAAATCGTCAGGTTGAAGGGCTTGTACACGTTGGACGTGAAACGGATACAGCCCCTCTTCACGCAGCGCTTGCCACACTTTAGTTTTTGATACTTGCACTTCTCTAGCCACGTCTCTAGTGCTTGTTGAGGGATTCTCGTCTACGCGATTACCTCTACACGCGTGACCGTAACCATCGGTTGAAGGTTGCATACTGACCTGACACACTGACCCCGACCCAGTTCTGTCGTCGGGTTGAGCTAGTGTCCTAGTACCACTCGGGGATGTCGCGGCTACAGGACGGTATTCAGATATTTTTGATGTTGCAGAGCCCTTTATCTCGGTTCCCTTAAGACTTTGGTGTATATGGTACTAAGAAAAATTGCTTATGTTTTCAAGATCTACACGTCGTGTAAAGGAAAACCCCAACTTTGCGGACACCCTGTATATTTTCAGCAACGTATTTACTTAGTTTTCAATACCGTTGGTTACTGCTCGGCGCCCTGAGTGTAGCATCCGGATTTGCATCCATAATCAGCTCAGTCGGTGGCGTCGGTGGTGACACGTCCCCCGATTATCAATTTGTATGACGTCATCGGCACAGATGGAAATAATTGCGCCTTTCGGAAATTTGACGTACCGCCTATCCAATGCGGAACAGTGGACGCATTTGTATTTGAAAACGTACTAAGAATTCTGAAATCCGTTTAGTGCGAATAGTCCAATGCGGTTCTGTGGAGGCGTATCTTTAGTTAAAAAGAACTTTTTAATCAATGAACATGTAGCAAATCTCCAAAGTTACCTTTTCAGCAGCAGAGTCCTCTTGGATGTCCGATATGAAGATGCCTTGCCCTACTTCAGCATGGCGCCCTTCTATTATCATGATCCCCAAGCTTTGAGTACCCTGCAATAATAAATATGTACGTTACCACAAACATTAAATAACCATCAATGCAAATATTAAATATACATTTCTTAACAATGTGTAATTTCAGTAATCGTCTATAGGAAAAATCATAAATACCTTTTTAACACTAACGGTCCTAACGTTTGGATAGCTCGATGCATACTGCTCTTCCGTGGCCTAGAAATGAGATTAAAGTAAAAAATACTGCAGTTTGATGCCTTTTTTATCCAATGTAATATGACAAAAAGCCACATCAAAGGGAGTGATGATATGGTTTCAATCTATTTGTATTCATGGGCAAATTGTCGTATAATCCAGTACAATTAGAGTTTTATCACAGAACACTTTTTAACTCATTAGAAAAAAATGTTTATCTTTTTTGCTCAGGACATAGTTTGGTTTTAGGTTTTTTCATCGTTCCTAACAAAAAGTGACAACTTTCGAATATAAGCGCTTCAAAGTCAAGAACCCAAAAATGTCCATTTTCGATACTTGAAAGCTCGTTTAACAATTATCATTCTTGAGGTTTCCAAGTAACTAAATTGAAGTGGAAACCGTCCCCTACAAGATCCCGAAGGCTTAATTTTATTTAAAAAAATTTTATTCAATTATTAATAAATAGTAAATATGTAATGTTTATTGACTGTGTAGCCAGATGTATAGGGATACGTAGAAAATTATTGACACTGACGCAGTGATCAGAGTGCGGACTACAGTAAATACTGATCGTGTGCATTCGCCTAAAACTTCATATTCTCTGGTGATTTTTAAGAAATTTTTGCAGGTCTACAATAAGTAAGTTCTTTGGTTTCGGAGCTGTTAGTGATCCTCATTTCACAAAAAAATTCGAATGTGTTTTTGACGCTCTGAACATTAATTCTAAGCGCCCACCACCTCCCCCTAAATACTTTTTTGAGTGGGTAATTTCAAAATCATCATATACAGGTTGATTCACAAGTCGTGACCAAAAGTGAGACATCATACACAGGACCGCATTTCAAGGGGGGGGTCTTCTATGTAACATTTTTTCCTCGAGGGCTTGATTAAAAAGATACGGGGTGGGGTGTTGAAGTTTAAAAATTAAAAATAATTTTTTTAATATCTTGCAAACCATCAACTGGAATGAACTAAAATTTGGTATGTCACTTTACCTAAGTATTGTCCACATTCAAACGTCTTTACTTAAAATTAACGTGCACCAGTGGCGGAAATACAGGGGGTTAGTGGTATTATTTTTCCAAATAAAAATAGTACGCCACTGTTTTTTTTTCGAAATGGGCAGTTTTTAGAATTTTACCTTCAATTTCCTATAAATACATAATTACCCTTGTGTTTTTTTCCTAGAATGCACTGTTTTCGTAAAAATAAAAATAAAACAAATTAGATAATCAACACTTTATTCCAGTAAATGTTCAAAAAGACCCCCACTGTGACGGACCCAAGTACGGCATATTTTTAATAAAGAAAAACGTTTTTACGCAAAATTTTTTGGGGCTTGAATTTGATGAAAAATGTTTTTATTTTTAAACTTCAACACCCCGTATCTTTTCTATGAAGCCCTAGAGGAAAAAATGTTACGTAAAAGACCCCTTTAAAATGTGGTCCTGTGTATGACGTTTAATTTTTGGTCACGACTTGTGAGTCACCCTGTATACCCCCTAAAAATATTTTTAGAAACGCCCCTGGGTTGCTTGATAGACACCCAGTGATGTATGGTACCCTGGGCTTACATAGTCGCAGAAGCTATACCTTTGCAAAAAGATTTTTGGCAAGCCTATGCGTGACAATACACGGGATGCCGCAATTTTTCGCTGGTACTTAGTGGTATTCGTTGCTATTATTCAATTTAAAAGCATTTAGAACGTTATAATGCCTCCTTTTTGCTATTCAACCAAACTGATCTTGGACAAATTGACTAAAATTGCAGTCACAAAAAGTATGTTCCTTGGCAGAATATGTTTTTACCTAAACTTAACTCGTATCTGGCAATGTGAATTTTTTGTTGAAAGAAAAAAAAACATTTTGAAACCAGGTGGTCAAATAAGCACCCATTGCTGGTTATTCAAGAAAGTTGAACAAGAATCTCTACTTTTCACTAGGAATTATTTTTTCCAAGATGTTTGCCCAGGTTTCACCTATGCACTGTAAAAATATCAAAATTTAAGTGTAGTTTTCAAGAATAAGCAATGAAAAATATGATTGATGGTCTTCGCTCAAGTTATATACCAGTAACCCTATTTGCTGCTAAAACAACGCGTTCATAACAGTTTTCCGAGCTAAAACTATGAAGGTTACTCAAAATGTCAGTCCTTTAGAACTCAAATACTACGAGCCCCTTCCCACTTCAGTTGGCCCAACTGTTGAAATCTTAGTTTTTTTCTTATCAAACACAAATAATAAAAATGTAGCGGGGTGTTATAGGTTTAAAATATTAACAATGAATATTTTGATAATATATTGTAGAAAACATCAACTTTATCACTCCCTAATCAAATTTGCAGCATAAAAATAACACATGTTGCAATTACAGCATATCAACCTATTTTCATTTCAATGCAAAATAAGTCTATAACGCATAGGTGGCTGTGAAAAATAAAAGCCATGACAATTGTTTTTATTACTCACAGCTGTCAGAACACGTTTAAAATAGTTTTGGGTAGTTAAGGTTTTCAAAATTCGGTTACTGATAATTAAATTTTTTAATTCTGGGAAATCAAACTCAGAAATTGCTACTTTGTTAGACTTATCACGGTACAGTGTGAGAAATATTGTTAGAATATATATCGTAACTGCTTCAGTTAATATTAAGCCACGATATTTGAAAAAAAGTAATATCACAAATGCCGACCGAAGAGCATTAAGAAGAATAATCGTGAAAAACAGGCGTGCCAATTAAGTGCTCTGTGGAGTGACGCTGTTGAAAGGAGAATTTCGACGTCCACAACTCATAGAGAGGCCAACAAACTGGGATTTGGCACTTGCAAGGTAAGTTTTCTTATAAAAAAAAGTGAAGTAAAAACCGTAAAGTTGCACAACTTGTTTATAGGCCAAAGAAAAGCCACTATTAACTCCACTGCAAAAGAAAAATCAGCTTAGATGGGCTAAAGAACATAGACAATGGACACCACAACAGTCGTGTGCAATACAATGGAGTGATGAGGCCCGATTCGAAGTTTGTGTTGGTGACAGTCGCAGTAGAGTTATTCGCAAAAAAAATTAAGCATTCCATGTTGACTGTCTGAAGAGAAAAACGAAATTTCCAGCATTCATTATGGTCTGGGGCAGTATGTCATCAAAAGGAGTAGGAAAACTTCATTTTATTGATGGAAATGTTGATACAAACAAATATTTGGCAATTTTAGAAGAATCGCTTTTACGTGATGGAAGAATGTTTGACATCCGGCCAAGATTTTGTGTTTCAGCAAGATGGTGCAGCGTGCCATACCTCAAAAAAGGCTATAAAATCGATGGAAGAAAATGATGTACCACTTTTAAAATGGGTTTCTAGCAGTCCAGATTTGTCACCTATTGAAAGTTTGTGGCACGAGATGAAAAAGGTTTTACGAAAACATCCTGCTCGTACAATCACCGAACTGAGACAAAAGCTTCAAGAAATATGGGACTGTTTTACACCAAATTTTTGCCAAAACTTGGTTAACACTATGCCCCAAAGAATTTCAGCCGTAATAAAAAATAAAGGTGATGTTACCCAATGGTAATCTTTCAATTGTTGCTTTGTTAACTTCGCGCGTTTATTCGCACAATGTTTATTTGTTCAGATGTTCTATTAGTTATAGGTCTAAGTGATTTCATATATGTATTTTTACGACTAGAGTGTATCTAAAATGTTTTTGAGAAAATAAATTGTTTTAGAAGTAAATAGCTTCGTCATAAAGGCATATTTTGGTACAAATCTTGAAGTGGGCCAACTGAAGTGGGAAGAGGTTCGTATATTACCCAAAAAAAGAAGTTCCAAACTGGTTTATTTGACAATGACACATTTTTTATTGATTCCTGAAAAATTCAAATTTGGTGACCTACGAGGTTTCTGCATGATCGATTCAATTTAAATGTAAATGTGGGTGTTCCACCAACGTAGTCTATACAGGGTGACTTCGAAGTTGAGTCATTTATTTTAACAGTGAGTAGATCTGATCAAAAGAAATGTTTTTTTCCTTTACCATTTTTCTGGTAAAATTAAAGTAACAAAGTTATAGCCCTTTGGAAGTTTGAGTACCGCCCTGTCTCAATAATAATATTATGTGCTCGTGTTTGGTTCATCGCATCGGAAACAAAAAAGCGAAAGAATTTGGAACGATGTTTTTACAATTATTTTGGTCAGTTGTATACAGTCAGTGTCAGTCGGTAACGCGTTTGAATAGTGGTGTCTGTTGCGTGGCTCAAACGAAATAAAAAATGGCACATGTTTATGCGGATCGGTTTCCCAATCGAGTGCAACCAACCCCTCGTGCCTTTGTTAATGTAGTACAACGGGCTCGTGAATCAGGTGACTTAAGACCACACAGGGGACTGCATGCCGGTGCTCCAAGACCTCACGATCAAATACAGGTCCGCACTGAAATACTTGTCGGGAGGATACTTTATAAAACAAGGTAAAAAAATTTTTTTTTTATTTTTACACACATATTTTGGTTTATCTTCCTTCTACAATCATTATCTGAAAATTAATGACCCAACTTCAAAGTCACCCTGAATATACATAATTTATAATAATGTAGATATTCGTTAAGGTATCTTACCTCATCTGATAGCGAAATGGGAAAATGTGTGATAGGCTTTACCGCGATGTCTTCGATGGCAGCTTTTCGTCTGAAACAAAACAAAAAATTGTTGAGAAAACGCTTTCTCTATTACTACTAAGATCGAGTCATCCTTGAGCATAAATGCATAATATTCAGAATTTACTCGTAAATCTAAATACTCGACGACTTTTCTATCATGGACCTTTCACTGGGTTATAAATTTTGAAACTGTTTACATTGGCAACATTCTTACGACGAAGGTCATCGCTGGAAAATTAAACTGAATACAGATGATGTCTAATAGCCCAATTTTCATTTTTTGGCGATAGTTTTAAGTTTTTCGTGCTTGTCCTACAGTAGTAACCTAATTTTAGAATTTTATGAAAATCTTTGAATGATCATATTCGAAATACATTGCGAAATAGTCCAAATATGCAAGAGCGTATCCAGGGGAGGCAAGGGGGACAGCTGCCTCGCCTTTTCCCTAGTTATTAATTAAATTTTTTTACAAAAATTAAATTATTCATTCATACTAGGATCAGTTAAAATATATTAGATACAAACTTAGTATGGCTAAAAGCACTATAATGTTACGTGTGTTTCAAATTCGAACCTCGCTTTTGGGATCTCGGAAACGGTAAAACAACACGATCAGTATTGTCAGTGGATTTCTGCGTAACATCATAGCATTTTTAGAACATTTTTATTAAACAAGGATTTTTTTTGATATAATCAAACAATAGCGATACATTGACTCAGATCTGCACCTAGCTGTATATATAGCTACCCTATTTCACGAGAATCAATTACCTTTTGACGTCTACTGAGGTGAACAACTGATCAGTAGGTGACATATTTGTATTAGACTGTAACTTTTGCAATAACCTGTCGGGTGTAAATCTGGTAAAACTCAGGACTATATTCATTTGTTGTATGCGAAGGCACTTTTCTAAATAAAATAGTAGTCAGCAAGTACAAAATGAATCCATAGTATACAAAAAACTACAAAAAATACGGCTATCTACCTGGCATTGACGAATCCATAGGCGGATCTCTCAGAATTGTGTGTCACTTGTGGATATAAGGAATTTTGGAATATTACTAGATAATCAGCTGTTATCCTACCGTAATGGATATTCGTGAAAAGACAAGGTATAACAAAAAAAAGAATAATTCAATTCGTTTAGAACACTGCCTATGTCTCGCAGTGAATTTTATCTGTTATCTAAGGCCCGTATCGTCAGTCGTCCCTACAATTGTAGGGCGCCTTTATGGCCTCCTTGATTGTCATAGTTTTCTACTTCTCCGTGTCAGAACTCTATTTTGAGGTTATGTCACAAACATCTATTTGCATCAAATTGTGCTTGCTTTTGAGTTATATCATGTTTTATCAGCCTGAAATTTTGTACAATTTAAACAGAAAACATATCTTCACAATAGGAGAGCGCTGACGCTGACACGGGACAAGTGTAGTCTCGAAATTTTTGAAGTAGAGAAAGAAGTATGACAATCAAGGAGGCCATAAACGCGCCCTACAATTGTAAGGACTGACGATACGGGCCTTAACGGCGCTCTCACAGTCAAGCAGAGTTTCTGAGGGGAATCGGGGGGGTGATAGGGAAACGCTAGTAGGACGGCGTTGTGACAAGGCAAGCGCTCTACGTTAGAAAGGGATAGTAATACGCAGAGGTGTGCTGTTCGCGTGCCTGGTTGAATTTGCATATTGCACAGAGTCGGATTTGATTTGGATATACGATCTAGCGTACGACTGTTTCCCTATTTTGGCGCATAGTATACTCAGCCCTTATTACTTTTATTACCGTTATTGTATTGTTGTATTATCGTGTTGTTATTGTTGTGTTGTTATTGTTGTGCTGTTATTGTTGAGTGTCTTTCTTATCAAGGTATCAAAAATGAACAATAAGAGAAATAAACATGGCGTCTCGAAGAAGCCGCATTTAAATACGCACAGGAAAAAAAAACGTTTTCCAGATAGAAAAGTAGGTACCAAAACAATTATGAATTTTAGCATTCATTTTGCCAATAAATTAGACTATACGTAGTTACTATTATAACTATATTTTATATGTTATTTTAGCTTAAAAATGACAGCATGGTTTCGCATATGCATTCTCTAACAGAGACAGATGGCATGGATCTTCAAATTCAGGTGTGTATACCCTTTTTTTTAGATTTGCACCAGAGGCTGATATCATTTCTGGCAATTCTGATTAAAAATGCAGTAAGTTTACTTCATGACGTCGATAATAGTATTGTAGAGCAGTTTAACTCAATCATAGCTAAATTCATTGGGGGTAAACGGATTAATTATTGCAAGAAGAGATCCTACCAAGGAAGATGTGCTGCAGCCGTAGTGAGCCACAATACACAGCGACCTGTTTGTGTGATCCAAAAGCGGCTACTCCCTAGTTTCAGTCCAACCTCTTTGATTGCTAAAGTTGAAGAAAGGAGAGCGCACAAAAATCTGAAAAGGAAGCTGAAACCAAGGAAAATTAAAATCAGAGATAGTGATACTAAAGAGAACGCATCCTATGGGGAATTCTGTGAGAAGCCTGACATGAGCAACGAAGACATAGAGGCTGCCAAGGTAGAATTCTTGAAAAAACTTGCAAAAACCGACTCCAAAATTTCCCAGATCGAGCAAGCCACAAAATCTCAGGATTGCAATTTGTAGCGTCTTCGTCGAAGAATGAGGTTGACTGCGTCTCGGTTCGGTGAGGTTTGTAGAAGAAGAGATACAACAAGTTGCAGAGCTCTAGTAAACGCCATAATATACCCAACCGAATTCTTTAGCAATGCATGTGACTATGGAAAAAAGCATGAAAGCGTGGCAAAATCAGAAATAGAGAAATCATATTCGCAATCAGAAGTACAATCTTGCGGGTTGTTTATTGATAGGACCCATCCATTTCTGGCAGCATCGCCAGATGGTTTGATAGGCGAAAAAGGTCTGCTAGAAATTAAATGTCCATGGTCGGCTAGAGAAATGACCCCTGAAGAGGGCATTCTGGACAAAAAAATTACGTTTTGGATAAACGATGAAATAAATAAAATACATAAGTGGTATTACCAAATTCAAGGGCAGCTACACGTTGCACAAAGAGAGCACTGTGTGCTTGGTGTTTGGACCCCGTATGGTTTGAAAATAGACGTCATTCGAAAGGATGACGTTTTCGGGAAAAAATGAAATGGAAGAGAAATTGAAATTCTTCTACATGAACTGCTTGCTCCCAGAACTGGTCGATCCCAGAAAAAGCAGAAATATGCCAATCCGCGATCCCGATGTGATCTTGAAGGCACAAGAGAACCGTTTGAACAAGAAAAAGAGTTCTTGAGAATTGGCTATTTTTGCTGTACTCGGGTACCAAAATGGAAGAGATTAGCATATTACATTGTACGCCGTTACTAACCCCTTCGTGTCGGCAAATGCGGTGTGCAGATCTCGCTTTAGCAGCGATGTGCGAGATGTTATGCTAATCTCTTCCATTTTGGTACTAGTACCAGATGTTCACTATTTATTGTATATTATGTATATATTGTTTATTTAAATAAAAGTCAATCGTCAGGCTCAATAGCACGTAGCATCGGCTAGCTTTATCTAGTCTGTTAGATGGCGAATATTGAAATGTCACATTGACACGTTAAGCGCCACAGTAGAATCTGAAAATCCAGTCCACTGGGCCAAACTGTTATTATTGTCAAATTAGCTTGTTTTAAGTTTCGGTTTAATATTTTGACTTGACTTTTTTCTCAAATCCTATGATTTTTCCCCTTTTTTGATTTTTTTTTCTGAGGTACTAATTGTATGTCGCGTGGCCCACAGACCAGTCGGGTCGCGTGGCACATAAGTCGCGTCGCGTTTTTTGCAAGTCAAGACTTGCATCATGTCGCGCGTTGAGCACTGTTTCGTGTCATTTATTATTGAAGCGTTGTTGGTATTGTACGTCATCTTGTCCAAATTGCTTTACTGTTTATAAATTATTGAATACCAAATTTGTGATGTCGCATTACGAAGCGGAGCAAAAAAGGCTTGAACAATTGTGTAATGAAATACTATCGGATGAAGAGAGTGGCAGTACTGAGTTATGTGGGGATGTATACTTATCTGATGCGTATTCTCCAAGTGGTAGTGAATCAGATAGTAGTTGTAGTAATTCCATATTTATCTGTATTACTGTTTATTTATACCGGTATTTTGTTTATTCCTGCATAAGACTTTGTCAATCTGTTTAGTTTATAAGAGTTCCTCCATATTTGTGTTCGTTAGAATATCGACATTTACCATAACTTACTGATTTGCTGTGAAATTACTTTGTTCATTTTTGAATGAGAATGTCTGATTATTTTATAAGATTTGCTTTTTGTTTTAGATTTGTAGAATATCCTCTTTTTGTAAAACTCTATAAACAACGTGTTTTTTAATGTTTTCATTTCCAATTCAGTATAATTTGGTCCCTCAGGCCACGGACTCTTGGTTCCCGTAAGAAAATCACATCAGCATGGCACACGTCTTACGTTACGCGGCCAAATATAACTGCCAGCAGTGAGACATATCATGTGTGTCACGAGGCCCAAAGCGCCAAATGAGCTGCGACACACGCATTATATCTCATGACGCTTATCGTGTTAAGTTTATTTTACGATACTCCATAAGGTTAAAGCTAAACAGCAAGTGACATTTTATTTGTGGTAAATGCGTTCACTATAATTATTATTTTTAACTAAAAAGATTACCGCCTCCAATGACCCTGGAACCACCTGGAAACTTTTGGTCACAAAGTTCTGTATTTTACCACACATGTCAAGTCTTTTCATTTGATATGTAAATTGGGGGTTTTGTACAAAAATATGTAACTCGCAATTTCGAAACGGCGGCAATCCGGCAATCTTGGAATCAAATTTTTAGTGAAGTACTGTATTCTACAAGGCGACGACTCTTATTTGAGATATTAGCAAGTATGTTATCCGCCATTTTGTAACGGCCGCCATCTTGATTTGAAACTGTTTTCGTATTACTGTTTTGTACAAGTGCTTCCATTTGATATCCATATTGGGGTGATTGAACAAAAATGATTTTTTGTGGTATCACCTCTGAAGCATGGCCTATTGTATAAAAAGAAATGATCAAAATCGATTAAAATTTTCCCCTCTTTCATTGAAGTCTATTAAAAATATCACTTAATGGTCCGATGTTTATCTCGAACGACCGACGTTAAAACTGCTACTGTTTAACTTGGGGACAACAAATTATCTGAATACGTCCTTTCTTAGTCCGTACACACCGCCGCGTTGCTTCGACTGGCAGCACGAGATAGTGGATAAAATTCGTGTAAAAGCCTATTTGCAGAGGTTTTCGCGCTTCAAAATTGACGCTTCATTTTTGAATATTTTTCAATGAAATTTTCACAGTGCACTAAAAACAAGACTCCACAGGGTGCTATAGAGCCACTTTTTCGTTTTTTCCTCTGGGTTATTTTTAAAAAATCGAGAAGTCGAACAACAATTATCTGCACTTCCACCCACCATAACTCCTGAAAAAAATTTTTTTTAGAAAAGTGGCTCTATAGCACCCTGGACAATTGTCTTCTTAACATACTGTATAAATTTTATTCAAATATATAGAAAAATGGAGCGTCAATTCCGAAGCAGCTAAACCCTTGTAAATGGCCTGAAACTCACTGCGTCGGAGCCGCCTTAAACTCATATTTCTATTATATTTCAATCAATATGTTTTTATAACTTTATTTTGAGAAAAAACTCTCCCCTATTCTCGGTAACCTTCTCATTATCTGCTTTCTTATTTAAATAACGGATAACGAACATGGCGATTTGATCTATGAATCCTTCTTTGTACAAGTTTTCTTGGACTAATATATGTTGGTTTTTGGATTGTTCAATATTTATCGGCAAACAGGGGGTGATGACATTACTAAATCAACAGGGAGCTGCAAAAAAAATCAGTAGGCCGGTGAAATTAGGGAATAATTATTAAGGAAACTGAATTTCTACAAATTTTTGCTCACACGTTGCCACGTGAACCGGCACTTTGATCGATACTGTTGGTAGAGCTTTTATTTACTATTACTGACCAGCCTTAAGGAAGCATTCTGGAATTCTAGTATCCTTGAACAAACAAATTTGTACAATTTAAGACACATTTACATGTAATGGAATTTCGCAGTAGTTTATATAAAAATAGTTATAATGAAATAGAATAAAATACTACCCACTCAAATTTTCTACACTTTTGTGTACAAGGAAATCTGGATAATGTCTCGATTGAAAATAGTGTGGACTATGGTAACCCTAAAATATAAGAGATAATCAAGAATATATTGATTATACAGGGTTTATTGAGATGTCTCTACTGGAGCAATATGAATATGTGCTCACATTCTCCACAGGTGCAAATTGGTATAGAAAATAACAAAAATCTAACCTGAATGACCTGCGGAGATCCACTATACTGGACAATTTTCTAACTTTCGGCAGCTTTTTCTTTATACTAGATAACTGCAACATTTAAGAAGGTTTTCCAAAACACGGTGCTCACAACATTTCAACATCGATATGCGATTTGTAAAAGCATAAACACCTTTACTTTGTACAGTACCGAAAGAATGCGTCGAGTTAAAATTATATTCGCAAAATCATATGCAGAGCGTATAAAACCGAAAACTAAACAACTTCAATGTATATATGTATATGCTTGTACAGCAAACTGGATTGTAGATAACATTGGATATCTTAACCGCATTGCCAGACTGTGCGGTCTCAAAGTCCTGGAGATACCAGAAATGTAGACTGGACGACAAAAAGGTATTTTTTTCCATACTTTATTATTAAAAACGTACAGATCGAGAAACAGACAGAAAATAACCCAATAGAACGGCACACAATTCGAAACAAGCCGACTGACACATGTAGGGTGGGTTTTTAAGTTTTGCAATCGGTGAATGGTAATGAAGGCTTGTATCCATTCAGTAAAAATTTATTTTGAATTGTAATTTCTGGAAAACTAACTAACTCAAACATTTAGTGCTTTAACCTCCCAGCTAAAAAATCAATTCAAAATAAAAACGATAACCCAAAACCGTAAAAATATATAGGGTGTTTAATTTGATTTTTTGAGACTTGCGTGTACAAGCACCCTGTATAGATGACAAATTTTAAAAAACGTTCCAATGACGAGAAACTATGAGATTTGAAACTCATCCTGACGGAAACTTTAGTACTCTGTCTGCAAAATTGACTGATTTACAAGTAATCAACGTTGAGAGACACTTTTTCAGACAAAATATCCCGCAACTCCAGAAGTAGTGATGCAAACCTTGTACTATGCTAGATCTTCATTTGAAGAGGCCTTCCAGAATATACTGAATTACACATTTACAAAATGTATGCTTCTGTTGCCACGTACTTATGAATCACTGTGTAGAGAGCGCCATGTTTTCCAAGTGAGGAACGTATATTTGCTTATAATTTTGTGAATAACTTTTTTCAAACATCCTATGGTAACAGAGCCAGCAATCGATTAGCTTTGTGTATTTCTACGCACGTAATAAAGTGGGGTCAAGAGAACTGACTCAGTAATACTCTCCACGCACGTACACACAAATAATAAATGTTTTAAATTGCTACGGAAAAAATGTAAGCCTCTTTAGTGATAAGAATGTTTATCAAATATGTGAATATTCTTAACTTCAAAAACTTTGAGCAGCCAACATTATTTTAGTATGCGAAAAGGCCTTCAACCCAAAAATTGTCATAAAACATTGAATTAATTTGGTTTGAACACGTTGTCAAGTTTTCCATTTTCGCTCAAAACTGGGACGTTTCTGCACCGATCTTTGAAACTCACAAGTCATTTCCCTAAACTATATAGTATTATTCTTGCGTTACACTGCGAGCTGTGGAGGAGCCAAGGAATATTTGTTTTTTATAATTATTTAAGACCGGCAAAGCTTTTTTGTCCTTGACACGTTAGTGACCTGTTTCTGAATTTCATCAAAGTCCGAGCTTAGCTATAGAGGAAGGATTCCCGAACAGGCCATAGACGGATCGATGGAAATAAGTGACATGCATCATTCAAAAAGCACAATATGTCGATTTAGAAATAATGCTTAAATCATATTAATTTCCAAAATGACTGAGCTATTTCATATATTCAGAACAATCGTAGCATATTTGGCAACGATGTTCAATAACCGTTCTTAAAATAAGTAACATTACTGGTTGCCTACCTTAAGGCGTATATGACATACTTAAGTAATGGATCTATAAATAGCTATGATAACCCAGGAATAATAGAAATTTTGTTGGAAAATCAAGAAACTATACGGTAGGCGAGGTACGAAACACAGCTGCTCTTAAGATCGACTAGTCAATTTATGGTGCAACAGAAGGTCAGAGGGATTCGGTGGCTGAAGCCTAAGCTTTCGTCCGGAAACATGTATTTTGCTTACCTTAAAATAATGACCTTGAATACTGGCCCTGACAATCCTTTGATGATCGCTGAAGCATTCAGATGGCATCTTCCATGCAAAACTACACCGTTCACCTAAAATCGAAAGTACAGGGTGATTAAAAAAAGAGCGGCGATATTTCAGGAGGAAAGCACTTTTAAATAATTATACAAAAAATTCAGCTGAGATTTCGGTAGACGGAAATCGTATACCATGGAAAAATTCTGCCAAGTATCTCGGTGTCACCGTTGATAAAGGCATGACCTGGCAGAAACATACAACAGCGTTGAAAACAAAATACTAAATTGCATTTCGGCAACTATAGCCTTTGTTATGTTGATCCTCCAAATTGAGTTTGATAAACAAAATTCGACTATTTGAAATGATGATTATTAGACCAGTAATTACTTATGCACGTGTGGCTTGGTGTTTTCTTGTAAAGACACAAATGCATAGTGTTCATGTACTGTAAAGCAGGACTCTACCAACCATTTGTCAAACGAGACACTACCCCTCAGATTGTTCAAGCTTCCGGCGCAGCGACGTTATAGTCAAGCGGAATCGCACAGTAACCCTCTGTTGCGTGACTCAGTGGACTACACAGTGGAGCAAGTTCGTAAACGTTCAAGAACTCGGGTCTGACTGTGATCAAAAAATAGCGCGAACTTTTAGTGAACTCAAAATTACACTCTAAGGAAACCTGAATCAAATTTGTTCTTAACGAGGCTCCTACAATCACGAGGACCATCTGCTGAGGTAATTGGGGGGGTGGTGAAAAGGAAACGACAGTGGGCTGGCCCTAGACGGTTGTCGGCGCTACTTTAAAAGAGGAAAGCATGACTGCGGGTGCATACCAAGGTAAATTTTTATAATAACAGAGTCGGATTTCGATTAGCGATCTAGCCTGTAAATCGTTTCCTATTTTGGTAATGAGTGATAATTTAGTATTTTTCTCCCCTTGTAACTGGTCGTCGATATTGTGTTGTTGAATTGTTGTGCTGTACTCTTGTTGGTGTGATTGTTCTTGAGTGCCTTTTTTTATCAAGGTTGATAATGGACAATAAAAGGTCATATGCGACCATTTTAATTACGAATGCAGTGAGTTTAAAGAAAATGAGTAGTTTTATGGAGAATTCTGTCAAAGACCTGTCATGAACGACATTGATTTGGAGGTTGCAAGAATTTTTAGGGAAACTTAAAAAAAGTGAAGACGAGATTTTGCAGATCGAACAAGTCACCAAATCACAGGACTGTACTTTGTGGCGTCTTCATCGGAGGATAAGGTTGACAGCGTCTCGATTTGTAGAAGAAGGCAGACAACAAGCTGTAAAGTTCTAGTAAAGTCCATCATATACCCAACAGAGTTTTCTAGTAAGGCAATAAAAAAGGCAATTCAAAAATCATTGGACACGGCAGTTCAATCTTGTGGATTGTTAATTGATCTCACAAATCCATTTCTGGCAGCATCGCCTCCATCTACCTATTACAGTAGACAAGAAATGTACTTAATACAGGTATAGGCCTACCTGTTTATTGCTTTGCAAAAACTACCTAACTGTTTTCTCTTATTTTGACGGCATAATATAATTTTATGACCCTCGTGCAATTGTTACCACGTACCACCTGGCCCTTGTAAACATAATTGTGTTTATTGACACGAATAAACGAATTTGAATTTGAGTTCTTGAATTTATTTTATAAAGATATCAAATTATTTGAATACATTTTTTCTTAGTCGGAACGCACCGCCGCGTCGCTTGGACTGGCAGGACGAAACAGTAGACGAATTTCGCCCAAAAACCGATTTGCACTTCACAGCTTACATTTAATTTTTTATTATTTCCAAATTAAACTCTTGCAGCGTGCTAAAAACAAAGTCCACAGGGTGCTAACGATCCACTTTTTCGATTTTATCCACTAGGATCTTTTTAAAATATCAGGAAGTTGAGCACAAATAGTAAGCATTTCAACCCACCATAATTCTTGCACAAACTCAAAATTTTGTAAAAAGCTCTGATAGCACCTTAGGCAATTATGTCCTGCTTATTTCCAGAAAAACATCACAAACTGCAGAACACAAGTTGAAGGTGACGGCGAAATGGATACATTTCACGGGTCATGAAATTCAAATGAAAATTCAGGTATAAAATCTACCAAATTATCGTTCTCAAAAACATATTTCCTTGACATATCGATAATTTTAAAGTTCCACGCTAAATTCCCCTATACTCGACTGTAATGATATCCGAATTCATTCTTCCCTACTGTCTTCGGATTTTCGTTACTTAAATTTCCTGTAATCACTCTGACCAGAAGCTTCTTAATAATAGAACGTGTTTCACTGATATCAAAGATGCAACATTTAGAATCACCTGCCCCCAACCCTCACTTTTTAAGCAGTACATTCTTTTTATGTCAATGATAAGAAACCCCTGTAACGTCAAAAACGGAGTTTCAGCAATTGTCACTTTTTCTTTTTTGCCTATAGCACCCTTGCCATTCAAGTAAAACCAGAAAGCTTTGGCATACTAGTGTGGAAATTTTATAAAAATCCGAGCAGTAATTTCAAATTTGATGATGAGTGATATAGTTTTTCGTGATGTAGATGTCATATGACTTAAAAAACATAGCATCTCATTTTAGAAATTTTTCGCGATTACAATACTTCCTCGCCACTGGCACGGGAAGTAAAGCGGCTTTAAAATCGAGGAGTATCAGCGATCGCGATTATGAATACCTATTTATGAAATAGGGCCACCAAATTATCTGAATACGTCCTTTCTTAGTCCGTACATTGCGCCGGAACGCTTGGGTTGGCAGCACGAAACACTAGACAAAAATCGTCCAAAATACGATTTGTAGAGGTTTGCGCGCTTCAAAATTGACGCCTTATTTTTTGATATTTTTGAATGAAATTTTCACAGTGTGCTGAAAACAAAACTCCACAGAGTGCTATAGAGCCACTTTTTCATTTTTTCACTAGATTCGTTTTAAAAAAATCGCGAAGTTGAACAGAAAAAGTGCGCACTTCAACCCATCATAAAACTTGTGCATAAACAAAATTTCAAAAAGTATAGCACCCTGGGCAATTATTTTATGAACATACTGTATGAATTTCAATCAGAAATATTGAAAAATGGAGTGTCAGTTTCGAAGCAGCTGAACCCTTGTAAATGGCTCGAAACTCACTGCGTCGGAGCCGCCTTAATTCACCTGAAAATTAATCCGTTTACCAAGTCAAAAAGCCTAGGTGTTTCGTCTTAAACTAATACACTTCTGCTTTTCTTTGCTCTTTTTCTTTTCTCTTCTGTTTCCCTGTCTCTTTTTCTTTGACAATTTGGCAATTGAATCTCGCATAATATTCGTGAAAGAGAATTTTCTGCAGATGAGCTGGAGTTATTGTAAAGTGAAAAACATGTATCCTCCCACCCTAGCACTGAATTTTGTATTTGTATTTCAATTATAATATCTTTTCTTCAGATCAAAAGATATAGTTCTGATGAGCAACTAAAACACGTTATTTGCTTCTTTAGTTATTTTGAAAATAATTATAACTCGTACTTCCAAGGCTTCCTAACTATATACTAACATATATCTCACAAGAGAAAGCGCACCTAACGCAGGTGAATCTATTTGACCTTTCGTTCTGAAGAGGGGTATTCTGTGATTTTAGTTTGATTGTCACGAGCTTTGTGTTTCAAATTTCGGAATGAAAAATCATTACAATGGATATCATTTTGCCCATAAAACCCGAGCTTTTCTAAGAGAATTTACATAGGATTCTGCAAAATGGTACATAAACATTGTTTTTCCCTTAAAGAACTTGAAAATAGCAAAATCATGCTTTTCCAAAGAAAATATCCGTACGTAAAATTTTATTATGAAGGTGGGAAACGTACTTTCGTGTATTTTTCAGTATGTTTGCAGCGACGTGGTTAAAAAATATTGGAGTAATTGATAAAAGATGAAAATATATCTGACAGGGAAAATCGCTTTTCCCAAAAGGCAAAGTAACGTTTACATCACAAAATATAGATTTCTGCATATATCTCCATATAATACAAAATGACTATTGAATCTTTAAAAATAGATTTTGAAATGCTTGAGACTGCCATCTACGAGTTTGAAAAAATCATGTACTAAATATCGATATTTAATCGCAGGGCAAGAAGAAAAGGTAAAAATTACACAGTGTATCTGGATCCGCAGTTGAAATTAATGTTTTGTGCCTAGAATCCTACATTTGGAGCCCTAGCAAATATTTTATTATGGTTAAAATATTGAAAGCGAAGGTCGGTACCCTTTGGCCTCAAAAATTCCCAATCCGCAAACTCGAAACTACCTACTGTGCAAATTATAGGATGAATAAATAACGCTTTCACAATTTGTTCAGACTTGCGAGGGGCCTTCGAATACGTTACTGAAAAATTGCTAGATTATAGGCTGTAACTAGAGCCTTCTACATAAGTTATTGAAAAATAGAACCTAACTGGTTCCCAATTTTTATGTCGATACCACAGAAATAGCATGAGCTACTAAGAAAAAACGAATTCGTGTATCATCGATATTTAAAAAAAAATCTTTTGTTTGAAAGGTAACTTGATTCATCATCGTAATCTCTTGGTAAAACATATGATACCTACCTCTAATATTTCATCCCCCACTTGAATGGAGCCCGCTTTGTATGCTGCCCCTTTTGGGTTGAGTCCACAAACAAAAACGGCCATGCAGTTCCTGTCCTTGTGACCGGCCAGGCTCAAACCTAAGCCTGACCCGCCACGCTCAAGTTGTACCATCAACACCGTGTGGCCCAGGTTGGAGTATTTTTTCTTGACTTTATCTGGAACCAAGACATGAAGACTGAGCAAAATGTAGAATTCTAGCTGTAGCCGATTTTTATGAATGGTGACTCAATAAAAGTATCAATATTTCTAGAGCTAAAGGTATAGGGTGGGTCTTTTGAAATTTGAAATTTCAATCGGCTATACAAAAAGAAATTAATAGAAAAGTTGAACCTTGACCTTTAAGAATGAAATTCAATATTATATAAGTGGCAGCAACATATCATACGATTAACTCAATTTTCAAGTACTTTTTTGATAGTTTACGCTCGAATTTTTTGAATGGCAACTTCGATTTTGTATTTCATGGCTTCAATTATCTCTGGATGGTTAAGATAACATTTATGCTCAACGGCTTCTCAAAGAAAATAGTCCAGTTACTTTGACTATGTGGTAGGTTGGTACCGTCCTGTTATAACAAAATATCTATGGCATTTATTTCAACTTTTGTGAACAATAACACTGGACAACAAATTTTAGTTTTTTAATTGTATCTTGTGGGAAAAGTGCACTTCTTTGTTAATTTTGGGGCGCTGAATCCAAAAATGACAATGAAATAAAAAAATTAGTTGCGGTTTAGAAAAAAAAACTTTTTATTTTTAAGGATATATTAAAAAAAGTAACAAGATTCATATACTTATAAGAATCACTATATGCGCTGTCTTTTTGCTGTTCTTTTATGGATCGTTTCTGGAGCATCTCTACCAAGAGTCCAACAGTAGTCTGCAAGCATGGAAGGATTCCACTTTCCCTGGTACCTTTTTTCCATTGTTGAAATATCCTGATAAAAACGTTCGCCGTGCTCAGCACTTACGGCTCCGCAATTGTTAGGAAAAAAGTCCAGGTGTGAGTGTAGGAAATGTATCTTAAGAGACATATTACAGCCCATCTTTTGATACGATGACAAGGGTTTTATAGTTGTCAGCTTTTCTATTTCCCAAGAAATTAGTAACCACCAGACGGAAATCATTCCAAGCAGTTTTTTCAATACCTGTTAAAGTGTTTTCAAACTGTGTATCTTTCAAAATATTTCGAATCTGTGGCCCAACAAAAATACCTTCTTTAACCTTTGCCTCACTTACTCTTGGAAATTTCTGACGCAGGTATTGAAAAGCTGACCCATCTCTATCTAATGCCTTGACAAAGTTTTCCATTAGGCCCAACTTGATATGCAGTGGTGGTAATAAAATTTTTTCCGAATCTACTAATGGCATATGCTGTACATTTTTTTGACCTGGCTCTAGGAATTGACGAACAGGCCAGTTTTGTCTGGTGTAATGAAGTGCCTTTGCCCGACTGTCCCAATCAGACAAAAAACAGCAAAACTTTGTGTAGCCTAGATGCAGCCCAAGTAAAAGTGCAACAACTTTCAAATCGCCACAAATATGCCATTGGTGCTCATCGTATTTTATGCATGTCAATAGGTACTTCATATTGTCATATGATTCTTTCATGTGAACTGCATACCCTACAGGAAGAGATGGTAAAATATTTCCAATATGCAATAACACTGCCTTTAAACTCAATGTTGAACTGTCTATAAACAATCTCCATTCTTCTGGGTTATAGTTTATATTTAAAGCCGCCAGTAAGCCGTTAATGTTACTGCAGAAAACCAAGTTATTCTCCATATTGAAAAATAGTTCTAAGTCTTTGTGGCGTTTACGAAAAACACATACCGAAACAACGTCTTCTAACAAGTTCCACCGCTGCAGTCTTGATCCAAGTAACTCTGCCTTACATTTTGGAAGTTCTAAATCTCTTACAAGATCATTTAATTCTGACTGTGTTATTTTGTGCGGTTGGTGGCATGACGTGCTCGGTATAAAATCAGGATCTCTTGACGTTGATGGCATATCTTCTTCCTGACGAATCACTCGATCGCCATGATCTGATTCGTTTTCTGATTCGCAAGTGTAGGATTCTGGGGGTTTTGGAATATTATGTTCGTCACTGTGAGGCACAGGTCTCAGCGCAGATGGTATGTTTGGGTAGTTAATAACCGATTTTTTTTTCTTGGACATACCTGTGGCTTGTCAAAGACAAGGTACCATGCAAAAGTAACAATCATTAATATTATTTGTAAGCTCTCCCCAAACCATTGGGACAGCAAAGCGCATAGACCGTTTTTTGCCATTTAACCAGCTCCTCAGACTTGAAGCACATGTATTGCAGCAGATGTGCGGTGCCCACTGTTTGTCTTGATCACCTAGTTTACAACCGAAATAAAGCTGATATGCCTTTGTTATTAGTGGAGTAATAGACCGTCTCTGAGACGCAAAAGTCACATCACCATACACGTAACAAAACTGATCTGGATTATTTACACACTTTCGAGACATCTTGCATGAACGCTGTCAGCCAACTGAGGAAAAAATGGCTAATATAAAACAATATAATGTACACGTATGTATAACGTAACACAATCATGCCGATTACATCATCTTTCCTTGCCGAATATAAAAATGTAGCACGTGCATTCTTGTGAATTACAGTATATTAACACTGTCACAGCAGGAACACATATAATTACCGTATCTCTAAAACTTGAACTAATATTGAAAAAATAAGTTTCATTCCGGTTTTAGCACATTAAAATAGTAATATTTTGTTGATTTTATTTAGGATATTTTTTGGCTGTTGATCAGTGTAATCCGCTGTGCATAAACATGGTAACGCTCGCTGTTGATCAGTTTTACCAAAACTGCCAAGCTCTACCGATATTAGTCCTGATGTACCTATCTACAATACAAAATCTCCCCAAAAAATTTAACTACCTCCTATATTTCAAAAGTGATTTGTCTTTTAGATTACTGTTGTGAAGTAACGCAATAAACCACAAAAATACTGCATATTATTACTATACTACACATATGTAAACCTTACGAAAACTACTGTAAGGAGTAGACTAAATACCCATAATATCATCCCAGTTCTGTTTGATTCAAAATAGGCATATCGCTATAGCGCTGGTAAAGAGTATCACATTTTTTTTTTACATCGAATCAGCCGCGCAGGCAGAAGCCTAAATGCTTGGACATCGCGGCTGCTTATGATGATCCCACAGAAATTTTGTTTATCCGATTTTTGGACTGTCTAAGGTTAGTAAAACTGGGAAAAGCTTCCTCTTGTAGATTGTTTCACTATATCGATACCCTCGGGACAATGGAGAGGTTATAATGGCCAGTTCTGCATGTACGTAAGAAGTTTGACGCGGTTAGGATGGAAGGCTCTGAGGAGCAAAGCCCGTTGGCTTAGCGGTAGAAGAGAGCTAGATCGCCGACGGCCCGCAGGCGCCGATGCGAAAGGGTCCCGAGACTGACTGTTAGAGAAGAGTCATCGATCAGTCGGACAGCCCTACTGCTGGTCTTTAACATTGCAGACCGCTTCGTTGTATTGGTGTCTGGACTCGATGTCGGCTCGCCTGTTCTCTACAGTGCAGATTTGTAAGAAGGTCATGTGAGGCTTAATCTTCTGCTGACGAGCAGTGTCGCACTGTTTGTTGAATAAGCCGTTGTACCCTCGTATTGAGGGATGTATTCCTCCATTTCAATCTGGATAATTTCGGTTATCGATGAACAGACAGCTGACGCGGACAAACATCTCTCCAGAGAAAGGTGGGGAAGTCTCTGAGCACTTGCCGGTCGGCATGTCCGAAATGGCAAAATTTGCGGCCTGGGCGAGTTTCTGCTGCCACAGCGGGTTCTGACCGAAACCTAACCTACACGACACAGGCGTCTGAGTTATCTAGGGGAGACAGGAGAGCAGTGCTGTGAGGGACAGGACGCGTGGTCACAAAGAGATCCAGCAGGCTACTGGCATGTGTGCATGTGACGAAACGCGAGGAAAAAGTAGGGCTCGTCACCAGCTGGGTCAGTCCTGCACGACCTGCTGCATCGGTCTTGTTTGAGCCCAACCAAAGCTCCTTATGGGCATTGAAAGTAACAAGTAATTAGTTTTTGATTTGTGGTTTCCAACATCGCAGATAATTTGTATGTAAGCAAAAAAAGATTGGTTCATATCATGACGCAACTCCTTACCCCACACAAGAGGTGATGACCGATACCTACGAGCCCCTTCCCACTTCAGTTGGCCCACTTCAAGATTTGTGCCAAAATATGCCTTTATAAACTAAACATGACGAAACTATTTACTTCTAAAACAATTTATTTTCTCAAAAACATTTTAGATACCCTCTAGTCGTATAAAACACATATTTGAAATCACTTAGTCCTATAACTAATAGAACATCTGAACAAATAAACAATGTGCGAATAAATGCGCGAAGTTAACAAAGCAACAATTGAAAGATTACCATTGGGTAACATCACCATTACTTTTTATTACGGCTGAAATTCTTTGGGGCATAGTGTTAACCAAGATTTGGCAAAAATTTGGTGTAAAACAATCCCATATTTCTTGAAGCTTTTGTCTCAGTTGGGTGATTGTACGAGCAGGATGTTGTCGTAGAACCTTTTTCATCTCGTGCCACAAAGTTTCAATAGGTGACAGATCTGGACTGCTAGAAACCCATTTCAAAAGTGATACATTATTTTCTTCCATCCATTTTATAGCCTTTTTTGAGGTATGGCACGCTGCGCCATCTTGCTGAAACACAAAATCTTGGCCGGATGTCAAACATTCTTCCATCACTGGTGAAAGCGATTCTTCCAAAATTGCCAAATATTTGTTTGCATCCACATTTCCATCAATAAAATGAAGTTTTCCTACTCCTTTTGATGACATACTGCCCCAGACCATAATGGATGCTGGAAATTTCACTTTTCTCTTAGTCAGTCAACGTGGAATGTTTCTTTTTTTTTCGACTGTCACCAACACAAACTTCGAATCGGACCTCATCACTCCATTGTATTGCACACCATTGTTGAGGTGTCCATTGTCTATGTTCTTTAGCCCATCTAAGCCGATTTTTCTTTTGCAGTGGAGTTAATAGTGGCTTTTCTTTGGCCTATAAACAAGTTGTGTAACTTTAGGGTTTTTACTTCACTTTTTTATGTATGAAAACTTACCTTGCAAGTGCTAAATCCCAGTTTGTGGGCCTCTCTGTGAATTGTGGACCTCGAAATTCTCCTTCCAACAGCGTCACTCCACAGAGCACTTAATTGTAAATAATTGGCACGCCTGTTTTTCATGATTATTCTTCTTAATGCTCTTCGGTCGGCATTTGTGATATTACTTTTTTTCACATATCGTGGCTTAATATTAACTGAACCAGTTACGTTATATCTTCTAACAATATTTCTCATACTGTACCGCGATAAGTCTAACAAAGTTGCAATTTCTGAGTTTGATTTCCCAGAATTAAAAAAATTAATTATCGGTAAAACTATTTTAAACGTATTCTGACAGCTGTGATTAATAAAAACAATTGTCATGGCTTTAATTTTTCACAGCCACCTATGCGTTATAGACTTACTTTGCATCGAAATGAAAATAGGTTGATATGCTGTAATTGCAACATGTGTTATTTTTATGCTGCAAATTTGATTAGGGAGTGATAAAGTTGGTGTTTTCTACTATATATTATCAAACTATTCACTGTTAATATTTTAAATGTATAACACCCTGCTACATTTTTATTATTTGTGTTTGATAAGAAAAAAACTAAGATTTCGATAGTTGGGCCAACTGAAGTGGGGAGGGGCTCGTAGTATGGGTTTCTCTTACACCTATAGTAGAAACAGTAACGTCAGTAATCTTCCACCCTCAGAAAATGTTCACCCCAACAAAACTTGAGAATTCGTTCTAAACTGATAATTACGGGTCATTATGCCTTTAGGGAAAATTTTGTACTACCTAAGAAGGTAGCTTAAAAAGCAAAGTTAAGAGAAATTTTCAACACAGCGAGGCGCCAATTTCTCTTTTGAACGTAGTTGCTCCCTCATTTCTTGTTTGGCTTTACTAGAATGTATTCCTTAATCAAGCAACAACGTTTGAGCTGCGATAAATCGATATCTTTAAAAATATCACAAGATATATTTATCCTAAATTAGTCTGTCTATATTAAGTAACCCCAATTATATGGAAAACTCAATAGAAAATAAAAAAGGCAATTTTTAATCCCATTATCCTGTTATGATATGAATAACTCATCTTGATGCTTCCGTTTTAATATTATTATTATTAGCACTAGAACAGTAGGCGGAAAAGTCCGATTATGCTGGATAATGCACGAAACGTGTTGTCTTCTTGTTCCTTATCCAGCTTATTCTTGAATAAGTTGACAGTTGTTTCACCCACTGTTTCTTCACTAAGAGAGTTCCTCACGATTTAAAATGAAATTTCTCCTTATTAACTTAGATGTTCTCTCTTTCTCTAATTTTTTTGGCATGCCTCGGCGATGAAGGTTCTGACTCATATTGGATATTTGAAGGGCTTTTGAGTAGCAGCCACTGATGATCTTGAATTTCTCAGTTAGGTTCCCTCGTTATCTTCACTCAGCGAGTGTTGTCAAATTCATAGCCCTTCATATGGCAAACGTCGAATCTCTGGTGGAATTCGCATTATCTCTCCATTAGTTCGATAACTTTGTCAAAATAGGGACTCCATACGCTGCTTTTATTATAGCAGGAAATGGTTTTTAACAGCTTTTTCAATCAAATATGTCAGTGAGTTGGCTTTTTTAATTTCGGTGGTAATGTGAGGTTTCCATTTTGAATTATGTGCTATTATAAATAACTCTATTTGCTTTTTCTCAGACCACTCCTTTATGGCGAGTATGCCGTTTTTAATTTCGATCACTTGTTATGCAGGATTTCCGAAAAGCTTGCTATCGTCTGCTTAGAATGAAATGTTTGTTTTATATCCAAGTACAGAACCTTGTGGAACACCACTCAGCACCGGGTCTGGGTCACTTAGAACGTAACTTAGAACCCCATTTGCACAGGACCGCATTTTGAGAGGCGTCTCCTATGTAACATTTTTTCCTTGAGGGCTTCATTATAAGAATACTTTAAAGTTTAAAAATAAAAAAAAAATAATGTCTTCAAAACCGTCAATAGGAATAGGAACTAAAATTTGGTATGTGGATTTACCTGAGTATTGTCCACATTCAAAAGTCTTTACCCAAAATTAACGTGCAGCAGTAGCAGAGATACAGGGGATTAGTAACATTATTTTTCCAAATAAAAATACTACACCACTGTTTTTTTTTCGAAACGCGCAATTTTTACAGATTTGATTTGCTACAAATAACTACTCTTGCGTTTATCCCTTGAGTGCATTGTTTTCGTAAAAATAAAAAAAACAAATTAGATAATCGAAACTTTATTTCATAAATGTTCAAAGAGACCACCATTCTGACGGATGCAAATGCGGCATCTTTTTAACAAAAAAAACGTATTTCCGCAAAATTTGTTATGGCTTGAATTTGATGAAACGCATTATCTATTCTTTCTTGTAACTGATCAGCAGTATTAATTTGTTCAGCTTATTATACTAGTTGTTTAAAAGCGTCCCACAAAAAAAATCCAGGAGGTTCAAATCAGGCCAATGTACGGGTCCGTTTCTTCCAATCCATCGTTGTCTAAAACCATTATTTAACCATGCGGTTATGTCACGACGAACATGCGGTGGTACCACGTTGCTAACGGGATATCTTCTAACACATTTTCCATGAAATTCTCTAGCAAATCTCAGTAGTAGTTTGCATTTAAACGTTGTGCATAAACAGTTGACCTTTGAAAATACCCCACTACACATTTCTAGAAAATCTGGGGTGCGAGTGGATTCTTACAGAACGGGGATTTTCCAACGACCAAATATGTTCATTGTGAGAATTAAAGGTTCCACTCCTCGTAAAAAGCGATTCATCTCACCACAAAACCAAATCAATAAAAATCTGCAATTTAAATATGCATTTGCAGTAACCACTCACAAAAATTTCGCCGTTGCACTCCGTCGCCGGGCTACAAATATTGCACATTTTGCCGATGGTAAGGATGTAAAACTTCCCATTTAAAATTCTCCACGCAAGACTTTGGGAACATGGTAACTTGGCTGCAATCTGCCTAGTACTTGTTCTAGGATCATCCAACGCCAAATTAATCACTTTCACTTTGAATGTAAACAATACTCAGGTAAATCCACATACCAAATTTTAGTTCATGCCAGTTGACGGAAGACCCCTCTAAAAATGCAGTCCTGTGTGTAATGTTTTATTTTTGGTCACGACTTGTGAATCACCCTGTATTATATCTATGAGATTTCGATTGTCACCCACAAATTCTACCAATGACAACGCATATTTGAAGTAATGGATACAATAAGTATGATCGATTTCTCGTAAAATGTCTCTCGAACTAGAAAATAATCATACGGTTTGCGTAAGATGGGCCCCTAATTACCGTATTTAATCAATAAATACGTCATAAATGACTTGGATGTTGCAAAAGCTTATTTTAGATGGAGCACCAACAGTTTCAAAAGCCATTTTCTATAAACTAAAATTATGGTCGTCGAACAATTTATATAGAGACGGGGATACTTGATAGTAGGCAACTTTATTTCTTACATGCCACCAGCTTATACCATAAACATTGTAATGAGCAAAATCCGCATAAACACGAGCATGACACGACTTCAAATAAGCTCATCAAATATCCAAAACTCGCACAAAACATTATTCAAAAAATAATTCAAATTCTTAGCAGCTAAATTATACAAAAATAGTACCTAATGAAGTGAGGACATTTAAATTTGGAAAAAAATTAAACGGAAATTAAAAGATTGAGTTTGTACTGTGGAGCGAATGACCATACATATTATATAGAGAATTAAAATCTCAACATTCAACATTAAGCAAATACCTTCTAGAACTAATTATATTTGTTATACACATATGATTTTTGTTGTTGGTAAGATATTATACAGGGTGTTAATACGGATCTTACGACAGAGCCGTACTTGAAATTTCGATTGAACTGAACAGTGAGTACTTTTTCATTTATGTTTTTTTACTTGTTCGCTCACGTTTCACCACACATTAGCTTTGTTATATCAAGCGTACTTCAGTTAGCCCACTTCAAGATTTTTACCAAAATATGCCTTTATAAACTAAACATGACGAAACTATTTACTTCTAAAACAATTTATTTTCTCAAAAACATTTTAGATACACTCTAGTCGTAAAAAATACATATTTGAAATCACTTAGACCTAAAACTAATAGAACATCTGAATAAATAAACATTGTGCGAATAAACGCGCGAAGTTAACAAAACAACAATTGAAAGATTACCATTGGGTAACATCACCTTTATTTTTTATTACGGCTGAAATTCTTTGGGGCATAGTGTTAACCAAGTTTTGGCAAAAATTTGATGTAAAACAATCCCATATTTCTTGAAGCTTTTGTCTCAGTTCGGTGATTGTACGAGCAGGATGTTGTCGTAGAACCTTTTTCATCTCGTGCCACAAACTTTCAATAGGTGACAGATCTGGACTGCTAGAAACCCATTTCAAAAGTGGTACATTGTTTTCTTCCATCCATTTTATTGCCTTTTTTGAGGTATGACACGTTGCACCATCTTGCTGAAACACAAAATCTTGGCCGGATGTCAAACATTCTTCCATCACTGGTAAAAGCGATTCTTCTAAAATTGCCAAATATTTGATTGTATCCACATTTCCATCAATAAAATGAAGTTTTCCTACTTGTTTTGATGACATACTGCCCCAGACCATAATGGATGCTGGAAATTTACTTTTCTCTTCAGACAGTCAACATGAAATGCTTCATTTTCTTTACGAATAACTCTACTGCGACTGTCACCAACACAAACTTCGAATCGGGCCTCATCACTCCATTGTATTGCACACCATTGTTGAGGTGTCCATTGTCTATGTTCTTTAGCCCATCTAAGCCGACTTTTCTTTTGCAGTGGAGTTTCTTTGGCCTATAAACAAGTTGTGCAACTTTATGGTTTTTACTTCACTTTTTTTTATAAGAAAACTTACCTTGCAAGTGCTAAATCCCAGTTTGTGGGCCTCTCTATGAGTTGTGGACCTCGAAATTCTCCTTCCAACAGCGTCACTTCACAGAGCACTTAATTGTAAATAATTGGCACGCCTGTTTTTCACGATTATTCTTCTTAATGCTCTTCGGTCGGCATTTGTGATATCACTTTTTTCACATATCGTGGCTTAATATTAACTGAACCAGTTACGTTATATCTTCTAACAATATTTCTCACACTCTACCGCGATAAGTCTAACAAAGTTGCAATTTCCGAGATTGATTTCCCAGAATTAAAAAATTTAATTATCAGTAACGGAATTTCCTCACTAATAACCTTTCCTCTACCCATTTTGAGAACCTTAACTACCCAAAACTATTTTAAAAGTATTCTGACAGCTGTGATTAATAAAAACAATTGTCATGGCTTTTATTTTTCACAGCCACCTATGCGTTATAGACTTCTTTTGCATTGAAATGAAAATAGGTTGATATGCTGTAATTGCAACATGTGTTGTTTTTACTACTATATATTATCAAAATATTCATTGTTAATATTTTCAACCTATAACACCCTGCTACATTTTTATTATTTGTGTTTGATAAGAAAAAAACTAAGATTTCAATAGCTGGGCCAAATGAAGTGGGAAGGGGCTCGTAGTGGCGTCTGAAAAGGAAAACCCCAACTTTGCGGATACCCTGTATAAAAACAATTAGGCGATGCCTTGCGCGGAGTTCCCATATTTATTTACCCATTTTTAAACACCTTTATATTTTGGCGAATAATTATTATTATTATTTCCGTTACCTAATTCGAAGTTTGATTCAGCATCCTCATGTATGGTTTCCATGTCTCCATTGTTGTGACGTCACTACCGTTTTCGAGACTTCTGTCTGCCATTCGATGATGAAGGAATCACTAACACGTAGAAAACTGACGGTCTGTCTCTGGTCGGGCGATTTTTCACACATATAACCATTTTTCACCACTACTGGACGTGTGACCGTGGCGTTGTTTGGAGTATTTTAATAGAATATTCTATGTTGTTTTCGAACAGTAGTTTCAAAATTTAAATAACATTATTGGTTTCGATTTTGGTTTTCTATATTTAGAGTCGTTGTTTCTACTAGATAATAGAGTATGCATATACAGAGTGTTTCCTAAACATGAGCTACTCTAATATCAGTACTATTTTGCCTTTGAAGATTTTCGAAAAACCGCTGCGCTTCAAATAAGGAAGAACAAAATATAGTAAAATTGCACATTAGTTTTGCAAGCTCTTAATCAAAAAACTTTTTAAAATATCGCCAGCTATTTATTAAATTGTCGACCTCTTTAAAAATTTTCCATACAATACACTCTAGTATATTTACTTTTCAACAGAAACTTAGGAGTGCAAGGCAGATGGCCTAGTCGATTACCTGACTTAAACCCCCTTATATTATCGATTTATGGAGAGTACATTCTGGCATTCTAAGGCCAATTCCTGAAAACCAGGTGGACGTAGTTCTAAAACTTGTCGAAATTCTTTCCAGCAGCTTTTGATGTTTGGTGAACTAAATAATTTCGAGGATACATTCATTTCCGGAAAAATCATAGATTTCTAGGTTTTTCTTATTCACAGCGCCGGGCCTAGAGATTTCGTCACCCCAGGAAAAACTGAAATTTAGTGTTTCCTTAAAGAATATTTCGATTTCAATGAGTTTGGGGGTTGTGAATAAAGAACTTCCGATTGGAAGGGAAGGCATAATAACGTGTCCCCTATCTCCGGGGAAACTAAAAAAATGTAATGAAAGAAAAACGAAATGTATTAACTTCAGCAGTTTTAACATTTAGAAAAAACAAAATTCATCAAAAACTAAAACAACATGGAATAAAAAATTGAAGTAGTCCAACACCCATGAGGAAAAACAAAATTTACCAAAATCTAAACGTTTCAGCGGTTTAACAATCAGAGGATGAGGAATACGAGGTCTTTTAAGTTTTGCATATGGAAATAAAACAACACGGTAGGTAGTTTTAAATGACTTTATCGTTTTTCGAAGTATTCTCCAGGAAGATTAATACACATCTAAATGCGCTCGAACCAATTTTCGAAGCACTTATTCCACTCGTTTGCTGGCAGATCCAAAACGGCATTTTTGAATGTGTCAACTGCTTCTTCTGGTGACTGGAACCTTTAACCACGCAGTTTGTTTTTAATTTTCGGGAAAGTAAAGAAATCGTTAGGACTTAGATCGCGACTATATGGAGGATGGTCCAATAATTACACGTTTTCTTCCGTTAAATACTGCCTTGTTTTTTGGGCTGTGTGCGAGCTTGCATTGTCTTGGTGGAGGATGATTCTTCTTTTGGGGTTGATTGTTCGAAGCTCGGTGATGACTTTTAGCAAACAAATGGTGGTATACCAATCCGCAGAAACAGTTCTTTGCTCATTACGAGGAATTGTTGCTATATGACCCGCTTTTGACACCAATGTCGCGGTCATCTTTTTCGAAACACGAGAACGGATGACTTGTCGGCTTTTCTTCACCTTGGAACACCCAAACAGCCGACTGTTCTTCTGGTTGATAACAGTAAATCTACAATTCATCACCACTAACAATGCTGTACACATTTTTTGAGTTTCCGGAATTGAAACGGTCAAGCGTTTTTTGACACCAATTAACCCTGGCTGCTTTCTGCTCTTCAGTCAACAGGTGGGGTAGCCAACAAGAAACTAATTTTCTTACTCCTAATTCTTCATGTAAATTTTTTTGAATTGAGGTCTTTGAGATGTTCAAGGACGCCTCAATCTCGCGATATGTCACAGTCTATCTTCAATGATGAGTTTGCGCATAGCATCGACGTTTTCCTGGGTGGCTGCCGTTTTTGGTGCACCCACCCTGGGATGGTCGCTAAGAAACACCCGTCCAAGTTTGAATTCTACATACCAACGGAAAATTGTCGACTGATGTCAGCAAGGCATTCTTGTTGCGATAATTGTCTCTGAAAGTTGTAATAAATTATGGCGCGAAAATGCTCTCGGTTGAGTTACATTTTTCTAATGACTTGGTGACACTTGCAAATTCACTGTAGTGAGAACAATGCACGTATTGTTGTAAAACTTTGAATTTAGGTTTACTAAAGAGAAAGGTTAAGATTCAGTACTGACGTTCGATCCGCGCGGCCTACTATGTTTCTAGGTGCAAAGGTTAAACAAGGCTATACAGGGTGTTTTCAAAGATGAATTATTTATTTTAACCGCTTGTAGAAGTTAATTTATCAGAAATCACCTATATAAAAGTTGCATAATAAAAGAAATAGTGAAAGATTAGAGTTTTCAAAAAATGAGAATGATATTACACAGATTATTTGATATTTTCGACCGGCCGTGTAAAATGTATGCATTTTTTATTGACTACTCTTATCGTTTATCTAAATTTGGAAAACTTTTTGTGTCATTGTATGATTTTCAGTACGCGTCTTTGGTTCGATCAGTTGTGTCAGTCTTTTAATTGTCATTTAGGTTTTTCAGGCTGTTGAGCCGGGGCCGGGTTGGATTTGATCCAGAGCTTTCGGCTACATCTGCGGTAGCCATGTTCAGTGGCGCTGTCTTTTAATTGTGCATATACTTTCATTTGTCTGATTATTTTGTGGCCCATGTTTACGAAAACAATGGGCTACTGGACATAATACTAACATACGGAGAGTGCTAGCAAAATGCAGCCGCAGCATGCAGGTTGTATGCGGAAAGCTTTCCTTTAATAAATCATCCGGCCTCACGGATGTTTGTAAATTTTGTTATTAAACTTGACACAGTATATTTGAAAGAATAACGAGGAGGTCACGCTGGAGCACCTGCTCAACCTGAAATGTTGATGACGACCCAATGGTGAGTGCTAGAGCGATAGCAGCTCAAGTTAAAGTTTCTCACAGTAAAGAGTGGAAGACAATACGGCAAAAACAGTATTAATCCTTATCTTTATCAATGGGTACAGGCGTTACAACGTCAAGATCATCCTAGAAGGGTTGCATCTTGCCAGGGGCTTTTAGAAGAGTTCGACAGAAATTTTACGAAATCAATTTTGTGTACAGACGAGGCCACATTTACACGAAAAGGAGTGCACAACGATCATGTTGGAGCAGTAGAAAATCCGCATGCTGTAAAAAGTATTCATTTTCAACATAGATTTTCATTAAATGTGTGGGCTGACGTGGTAAATGGCATGCTTATTGGACGCTACCTTTTTTCACCTCGTCTGACCGGTGAAATTTATTTAGATTTTCTTCGACTCAATCCGCCACAATTATTAGAAGATATTCCTGTAGACTGACACAGAATATGTGGTTCCTACATGATGGGGCTCTACGACATTTTAGAAGAGAGCTTCATGAATATCTAAATAATGAGTAGAATAGATGGATAGGACGCAACGGACCCATTTCTTGGCGTGCTTGCTCTCCGGATATAAAGCCTTGTGATTTTTTTGTGGGGTTATTTGAAAGAGTTGGATGGAAAAACTTCAACAATGTACTGAAAATGCTTGTGATTTAATTTGTGGACACCAAGATTTTATTTTCGAAGATTGTAAAGAGTTCTGCATTCTCCGAGCAAGATTTGGCGTTCATCGAACAAATGGGGACAATTTTGAACAATTTTTGTAGAAACAGTATTCATTTAACTTGATAACGATTTTTTTAAGTAATTTTAATAAAGTAAACAAACTTTTATATAGGTGATTTTTTGGTATATCAACTTCTTTTGACGAGTTCTACAACCTGTTAAAATAAATGACTCAACTTTGAAAATACCCTACATTTAGCTAAGAAAAGTACAGTAACCTGACTGTTATTAAAATCTGAACATAGTACGGAGCTACAGGCGGTTAGGCTGGTGGAACGTGTAACCAGAGGATTCACCCTTAACGAAAGTACTGGCATCTTGCTTTTGGATGTCTCAAAAGCATTTGACAAGGTGTGGCACGCGGGCCTCTTGTATAAACTAATCCAAAAGGGCTTCCCTTTTTGGCTTCTAAAACTACTGAAATCCTTCCTTGAAGGTAGAAAATTTCGGATCAAAATTGACAATGTTCTGTCGACAACACGGCTGATTACAGCCGGTGTCCCTCAGGGTTCGGTCCTTGGACCTATCCTTTACTCACTGTACATTCATGACGCCCCTAGTCCCAGCAACTGTGAAGTCTATCTCTATGCTGACGATACTGCATTGGTGGCTCAGTCGTGGTCTGGTGACCTAGTCCATGACAGGCTGCAAAGTGCGGTGGAGGAAGTATTAGATTGAGCGGATCGGTGGCTAATTAAAATAAACCATTCGAAAACGCAGGCAATCTACTGTACAAAAAGACGTCGCGGCGTTCCGTCTGAAGTTTCAATGAATGGACTTCGTATACCATGGGAATCTCGGTGTCATTCTGGACAAAGGGATCACTTGGCGGAACCATATGGAAGCACTAAAAACTAAATTCCAAATTACGTTTCGACAGCTTTACCCATTATTATTTAAACGTTCAAAATTAAGTTTGACTAACAAGATTCGACTCTATAAGGTGGTCATAAGACCAGCAATGACTTACGCATGTGCGGCTTGGTGTTTTATTGCTAAAACACACATGCGAAGTCTGCAGGTTCTGCAAAACAGGACGTTGCGCACTATTGCTGATGCCCCATGGTATGTCTCTAACGAAACTCTATATAGAAACCTCGATGTCCCTTACCTAAAGGACTACATTAAGCAACAGGTGCAGCGGCGCTATAGCCTAGCGGAATCGCACAGCAACCCTCTGTTGCGTGAGTCAGTGGACTATACAATCGAGCAAGTTCGCAAGCACAAAAGGCCGCGTCTCGCACTGTAATCAAAATTAATCGTGAACTTAGAACAACCAAAATTGGAGCATTTTGACACAATCTTTAGAAAAAATCAAATATTTTTAGACCATATCAAAATCTGTGAAGTGATTTTAACAATACCTAAACGCTGCCTATCCTAAAAGATTATCTTCTTCCCCTTTGCTCTCGTTCTTCCTTCTCTCCTTTCCTTCCCCTTTTTTCCTTAAAATTGTCTGGTTTCTGGGTTACCAGACCTGACAGACTTACAAACTGACATTGTGACTCAAGAGCTAAGGTCCCAAGGACCGCTCTGACAACCAACGATGACTTGACTGTTATTAAAAGAAACTAAAATGACTTTTATAATTTTCATTTCAGCAAATTCGCGTGTTTCAACTGCTTTCAAGTCCAATTTGTTACTTATTTAGTGCTCATTTGCCAACATTGCAAGTACATTTAGACGATTCCAAGGTTGCATTGTTCTTAAGTAATTTTTCTTCAATTTTAATCTTGCCACTCCTGAAGCAATTTGGTTTGGTGCAATTTTGAAACTAGTAATCGATTTAAGCCAATCTTTTTTGTCACTAACGATGAAACAATGCATATTTCGTCGGCCAGTTGCGGGTCGTAAAGATCAGATTAATTGTCATATGTTTAAATTATCCTCAGATCTGTGCCATGAGCCTATAGTTCATTTCTGAACATATCTTTTGACGTCTAAATATCATATAACAATAAGAAGTATGTGCGCGTGGAAGCTATTCCGTAAAACACCTACTTTGTTAGGACTATTTCCTGCACTGTGCGCGTGGAATCGGAAAATTGTTTTGTCATGTTCAGTATTAATAGAACCTTGATTCTAATATTCCAGATTTATTATAATATTTTATATTGAATAATGCTGCCCCTTCTGATTGAACTATTGCGAAATTTTGTAAGAATGTAAAAATTTAATGTAAACTGGGTATTAGAATAATTTTTTGTGGCGATAATTTTAGTTATTTGGTGCCCCGTGAAGTGGTTCCGTCTTATGGAGACCTCAGGGATCCATAAATAAGTAGATCGTTCCCGTTCTACAGTCTATAATTGAATAAGTTATAACTGCGTGTGCATTACTTGTGAAGTACCGGAAAAGATACGTATAGCTTCCTGTTGCTATACGATATCCAAGTCAATAAGGCACGCATACATATTGAAATTATAATTTATTACAGTCTAGAAAATAGATTGCACTTACACCCGGTCAGTCGCCCGGAGTGCCTTGCGCTGGCACTGCTATTGATACTGAGACACAAGAAAAGGTAAACTCCTACGTATGTTTATCTGATTTTAATAATTTCTGGCATATATGTTCAGCGTCCACCCTCCGGCGGGCGCGCCTTGTCAACTCTCATGAGTGGGCGCACTGCGGCTTTTGCACCGCATTCAGAATTTTGACCTTTATGCTTTAGTTTTTATAAAAATTTTACATTTATATTAAAAGTATAGCTGGTTATTATATTTGAAACGTTTTATTGAAATAAATTCGGTGTTAATTTGAAATACACTCTAAAATAAACCGCTAAAGTTACAAGTAATTAAAAGGGAACAGTAAAATGAAAACACAGAAAACAACTTAAATTATCTGGTTAATTAATATCCATATTTTCATTCATATTATCGTCACACTCATTACATGTTATATTCATACTGCTGTGCTTCTTGCAAGCATTTCTTTTACATATCTTACATGTAGGTTTTGTTCTATTATTTTTGTGTTTTCCACAAAGAAAACAAATACCAGGTTTTACAGTAGTGGGTTCCATCTCATTGTTTCTCTTATATTTTTCCAAATAAGCAGAAATATCTTTAGGCAGCGTTTTAATTGAACTTCTTTCTTCTAAATGCTCTTTCATAAGATCTGAGGAAGGTAATTTCAAAAATAATCTTCTTCGGTCCTTATTTACAACATTGTTGAACATAAAAACAACTCGGGCATTTATACCAGCAATACCAAGATATCGATAAAATAAAGAAAGAGGCCAACGTCTCGTAATTCTTGATGTACTGTATGATACGCACATCTGGTCTATAGTATCGACACCTCCCTTTGTGGCGTTTTAGTCTAAATTTACCACAGGCTTCTTGGTAACTTCATCTACGTCACTGGTATTGTGCATTGTTGAAAGGAAAATCGCAGCTTTGCTTCTTTTTGGCACAGTTGAAACCAAACAAAAATCATATTGAAAGCCGAAAATGCTCGAATTAATATCTCTATCTTTACGAGCCAAGAATTCAAAAGGTATTTCTCTTTTATTTTTCTTCAATGTTCCAAGAAAAGTAATTCCCTTTTGTAGGAGATATTCCGCCAATGGAAAGCTACTGTAATAATTATCAGTAGTAAGATTCCTTTTTGAACCCTTAATCTTTTGATAATGTCATCTGGTTTGTTGGACTTCAAGTAAGGACCTGGCATTTGTTTTCCGCAATAGACTTCGAAGTTATATGTGTAAAATGTCTTGGCATCACATAGTGCATATATTTTAAGTCCATATTTGGCAGGCCTCTAAATGGATGTAGCATTGCGTCGATCGTCACGAAATCACTTACAATGAAATTAGCAATGCAGTTACTCACAAATGTTTCATGAAAGTCACGAATTGGTGCAAGCTTCTCACTTGATTTCCTCTGTTCTCTAGAATTCAAGTCATCAAATCTAAGGGCTCGAAGAAGAAACTTGCATCTTTTGTAGCTGAATAATGCATGTAAAATGATGTGACCATCTTCGGGATCCCATAATTCGCAACAGTTTGTGTGCCTTCCTTTTTTTCTGCCGATAAAATATAGAGTACCAAACAAATCCCTGATTTCAATTCTTGTGGTATCACGGCAATCCCTGGCCCTAGAATATTCAACATCAGACCTCTTTTTTGAATATATACTAAGTGACATATAAATCCGAACACCCAGTTTAAATGGTTTTATTTTAATAAAAGTTGGTGAATGTATTTATCTTACTGTAAATAACAAGTGAAAAAATTTTCAGCCTTACCAGTTGGACATTCCGGTTTTTATACTGCTTTTTTTAATTCACTAACGCTCTAAAAATGAATATTTCAGCAGCAGTAAAGAATCAACGTTGGCGGATTTTGGTTCTTGACATCCTTTACGATCGGTTACGATGCCTAGAGTACGGAGACCTGTACGATTTCGTCAACTTAGTGAGTTTGATAGGGGCCGTATAGTGGGACTTCGGGAAGCTGGACTTTCTTTTCGGGCAATTGCAGTTAGAGTGCAAAGAAGTGTAGACACTGTGGCTAGGTGTTGTCAGGCATGGCTTCGAGAAGGCCGTACGCAAAGAGCAAGTGGCACTGGACGCCGCCGTAGAACAACAGACCGTGAAGATCGCCGCCTAAGATTATTGGCCTTAAGGGACCGTTTCTCCACTACCAGGTCCATTGCAAATGAATGGTTTGCAGAACACGGAAGACCTATTGGCATGCGAAGTGTTTACCGACGAATGAGAAGTTTTGGCTTGCTTTCATACCGGCCACACTGGGTCCTCCCTTTAACTCGAGAACACCGACGTAATCGCCTTGAGTGGTGCAGACAACGGTCACTCTGGGATCAGAAATGGAATAGTATTGTCTTTAGTGACGAGTCTCGATTTTGTTTAGGCATGCACGATGGTCGTGCCAGGGTTAGAAGGCGACGTGGTGAAAGAAGGAATCTACAGTTTTTTGTTGAAAAACATGTTCATCACACTGTTGGAGTTATGGTTTGGGGTGCTATAGCTTATGGTTCCAGGTCACCTTTAATCTTCATCAGAGGTAACATGAACGCGCAGCGTTATATCCACGAAGTTCTAGAACCCCATCTTTTACCCTATTCTGACACCCTGGCAGATCCAACTTTCCAACAAGATAATGCCCGACCACATGTTGCAAGAGTCACAATAGACTTCTTTCAACATAATGATGTCACATTGTTACCATGGCCACCAAGATCTCCCGACTTATCCCCAATTGAGCACGTGTGGGATATGATGGGTAGGAGATTGCTCAATTTGCAACGTCCTCCTCAGACTCTAGAAGCACTTCGAGAGGAGTTGGTGGTTGCCTGGAATGAGATACCACAGGAGGACATTGACCACCTGATCAGAAGCATGCCTAGGCATGCATTGGAGAATGCGTAGCACATCAGGGTGCATCCACACATTATTAAAGGTCAAAGGGCTTTAAAGCAGTGCAATCATTTGGAAATTTTTATCATTTTCTTATTATGCTTCATTAAGTACTTATACAAAATTTTATTAAAATAAAACCATTTAAACTGGGTGTTCGGATTTATATGTCACTTAGTATATATGTTAGTATTAGTAACAATATCGTCGATCATATCTTCTGTGATAAATACATTGAAAGCATCTATTTCTTTGGGAGTATTTTTAGCGGCTGCTCTGGGACCTGGTATTAATTTGATGATATTTTTTTATGCAGTTTTCGCAGAACGTAGAGGAGTACTTTTCCAAATCGTCTCTTGATCTTTTCCTATAAAGAACTGGTCATCATCTTGCTGTTAGAAGACGTCTCCCAAGTTCAGATCACTGTCACATTCAGATTGTTCAGAATCGCTGCTATATTGGTCTTCTTCCACTATCTCATCTGATTCGGATTCCGACTCACTTGGATCATCTTCTTCAGCCCTTTCCTGTTCAAATTCTTTCATTGCTTGCTCCACTTGTGCAGCTAACTCTTCAGGGGTTAAAAATCTTCGCGACCTAGAAAAAAAACAAAAAGTGTGTGAAGCTAGTCAGTAGCATTTTTACACATCATTTATCAAATTAGTAATAATTTGTGTCGATGGTTTTAATAAATTCAAAAACTTCATTCACAGTATATGAAAATTATTATCTAATCTACAATAAAAACAAAGAAAAATATACTTACATGATGAGGCGCGCCGCGGCAAATACACCGCAAATTTGACACGTCACCAATCAAAGTCTTGTACTGAGAGGCTAGCCGCGAGATGGTCATACATATTATAGGTGGGGGTAAATCAACCGAACGAGGAATACCTAAACAAGCAACCGAATCGGTGCACTGATATTGTTTCTATGAGGCCAAAATATAATTGTGCGGCTTTTTGCCGCTGACGCGCCCTCCCGAGGGTTAACTAGTAAAATGATAAAATTTCACTGGACAACAAATTTTAGTTTTTTAATTGTATCTTGTGGGAAAAGTGCACTTCTTTGTTAATTTTGGGGCGCTGAATCCAAAAATGACAATGAAATAAAAAAATTAGTTGCGGTTTAGAAAAAAAACTTTTTATTTTTAAGGATATATTAAAAAAAGTAACAAGACTCATATACTTATAAGAATCACTATATGCGCCGCCTTTTTGCTGTTCTTTTATGGATCGTTTCTGGAGCATCTCTACCAAGAGTCCAACAGTAGTCTGCAAGCATGGAAGGATTCCACTTTCCCTGGTACCTTTTTTCCATTGTTGAAATATCGTGATGAAAACGTTCGCCGTGCTCATCACTTACGGCTCCGCAATTGTCAGGAAAAAAGTCCAGGTGTGAGTGTAGGAAATGTATCTTAAGAGACATATTACAGCCCATCTTTTGATACGATGACAGCATATTTTTGACAAGGGTTTTATAGTTGTCAGCTTTTCTATTTCCCAAGAAATTAGTGACGACCAGACGGAAATCATTCCAAGCAGTTTTTTCAATACCTGTTAAAGTGTTTTCAAACTGTGTATCTTTCCAAATATTTCGAATCTGTGGCCCAACAAAAATACCTTCTTTAACCTTTGCCTCACTTAGTCTTGGAAATTTCTGACGCAGGTATTGAAAAGCTGACCCATCTCTATCTAATGCCTTGACAAAGTTTTTCATTAGGCCCAACTTGATATGCAGTGGTGGTAATACATTTTTTTTTCGAATCTACTAATGGCATATGCTGTACATTTTTTTGACCTGGCTCTAGGAATTGACGAACAGGCCAGTTTTGTCTGGTGTAATGAAGTGCCTTTGCCCGACTGTCCCATTCACACAAAAAACATCAAAACTTTGTGTAGCCTAGCTGCAGCCCAAGTAAAAGTGCAACAACTTTCAAATCGCCACAAATATGCCATTGGTGCTCATCGTATTATATGCATGTCAATAGGTACTTCATATTGTCATATGATTCTTTCATGTGAACTGCATACCCTACAGGAAGAGATGGTAAAATATTTCCAATATGCAGTAACACTGCTTTTAAACTCAATGTTGAGCTGTCTATAAACAATCTCCATTCTTCTGGGTTATAGTTTATATTTAAAGCCGCCAGTAAGCCGTTAATGTTACTGCAGAAAACCAAGTTATTCTCCATATTGAAAAATGGTTCTAAGTCTTTGTGGTGTTTACGAAAAACACATACCGAAACATCGTCTTCTAACAAGTTCCACTGCTGCAGTCTTGATCCAAGTAACTCTGCTTTACATTTTGGAAGTTCTAAATCTCTTACAAGATCATTTAATTCTGACTGTGTTATTTTGTGCGGTTGGTGTCATGACGTGCTCGGTATAAAATCAGGATCTCTTGACGTTGATGGCATATCTTCTTCCTGACGAATCACTCGATCGCCATGATCTGATTCGTTTTCTGATTCGCAAGTGTAGGATTCTGGGGGTTTTGGAATAGGATTTTCGTCACTGTGAGGCACAGGTCTCATTGCAGATGGTATGTTTGGGTAGTTAATAACCGATTTTTTTTCTTGGACATACCTGTGGCTTGTCCAACACAAGGTACCATGCAAAAGTAACAATCATTAATATGATTTGTAGGCTTTCTCCAAACCATTGGGACAGCAAAGCGCATAGACCGTTTTTTGCCATTTAACCAGCTCCTCAGACTTGAAGCACATATATTACAGCAGATGTGGGGTGCCCACTGTTTGTCTTGATCACCTAGTTTACAACCGAAATAAAGCTGATATGCCTTTGTTATTAGTGGAGTAATAGACCGTCTCTGAGACGCAAAAGTCACATCACCACACACGTAACAAAACTGATCTGGATTGTTTACACACTTTCGAGACATCTTGCATGAACGCTGTCAGCCAACTGAGGAAAAAATGGCTAATATAAAACAATATAATGTACACGTATGTATAACGTAACACAATCATGCCGATTACATCATCTTTCCTTGCCGAATATAAAAATGTAGCACGTGCATTCTTGTGAATTACAGTATATTAACACTGTCACAGCATTAACACATATAATTACCGTATCTCTAAAACTTAAACTAATATTGAAAAAATAAGTTTCATTCCGGTTTTAGCACATCAAAAATAGTAATATTTTGTTGATTTTATTTAGGATTTTTTTGGCTGTTGGTCAGTGATTTTCAGCTTGATTCGTCAACTGACTGCAGCAGCTGGTTGAATAATGTATTGATGATCCACGATTTCTTATACACTCATTGACACGCCTGGGCATCGTGCTGATAAGGTGGTGGATTTCCTGTTGAGGTATCTCATTCCAGACTACTGCAACTTCGTGAGTAAGAGCTGCAAAAGTCTGTGGAGGCTGTCTTAACCGGCGGTCTTGTCGCTCTGTGGTCCGTCTGGGACGTCCAGAACCCCTCACTTGCTGTCCTCGGCCTTCCTAAGTCCACGCTCGTTCACACTGCAGTATACTGGGTAAGGATCTGTTGTTCCTGCTAGAAACTCCTCTTACCGATAGACCGGCTTCACGAGACTCGACAATCCGGGCCCTCTCAAAGTCACTTAGCTGGGACACCTGACGAATTCTACGCACTTTTGAACAATCACAAAAAGGCTTCTCAATAAGCTACACGAAATTTAACATTCAACTGACACCGTAAATGTACGAAAACTGAATGCTTCTTCATCACCAAACATTACACGCAGCCACCACAATAACTTAACAGAATAACCTGACCATTTTATCTCTTGTTGCTTATGGCAAGATAAACGGATATGTAAAAGATTCTTGAATTCTAATAAACATACGTAGGTGTTCACCTTTTTTTGTCACTCAGTATATCAAGACGGTAAACGACGTTTCTGTCAAGGAAACGCTACACAATACACTATACCTCAAAAAGTTATAATACGCCTACTTTATATCAGTTGAAGACGTGGATAAAGGTGTCATAACAAAATCATCGACAAAATTGACTTTAAATATACTAAGTGACATATAAATCCGAATACCCAGTTTAAATGGTTTTATTTTAATAAAATTTTGTATAAGTACTTAATGAAGCATAATAAGTAAATGATAAAAATTTCAAAATGATTGCACTGCTTTAAAGCCCTTTGACCTTTAATAATGTGTGGATGCACCCTGATGTGCTACGCATTCTCCAACGCGCCTAGGCATGCTTCTGATCAGGTGGTCAATGTCCTCCTGTGGTATCTCATTCCAGGCAACCACCAACTCCTCTCGAAGTGCTTCTAGAGTCTGAGGAGGACGTTGCAAATTGAGCAATCTCCTACCCATCATATCCCACACGTGCTCAATTGGGGATAAGTCGGGAGATCTTGGTGGCCATGGTAACAATGTGACATCATTATGTTGAAAGAAGTCTATTGTGACTCTTGCAACATGTGGTCGGGCATTATCTTGTTGGAAAGTTGGATCTGCCAGGGTGTCAGAATAGGGTAAAAGATGGGGTTCTAGAACTTCGTGGATATAACGCTGCGCGTTCATGTTACCTCTGATGAAGATTAAAGGTGACCTAGAACCATAAGCTATACCATCCCAAACCATAACTCCAACAGTCTTTCAACAAAAAACTGTGGATTCCTCCTTTCACCACGTTGCCTTCTAACCCTGGCACGACCATCGTGCATGCCTAAACAAAATCGAGACTCGTCACTAAAGACAATACTGTTCCATTCCTGATCCCAGAGTGACCGTTGTCTGCACCACTCAAGGCGATTACGTCGGTGTTATCGAGTTAAAGGGAGGACCCAGTTTGGCCGGTATGAAAACAAGCCAAAACTTCTCATTCGTCGGTAAACACTTCGCATGCCAATAGGTCTTCCGTGTTCTGCAAACCATTAATTTGCAATGGACCTGGTAGTGGAGAAACGGTCCCTTAAGGCCAATAATCTTAGGCGGCGATCTTCACGGTCTGTTGTTCTACGGCGGCGTCCAGTGCCCCCTTGCTCTTTGCGTACGGCCTTCTCGAAGCCATGCCTGACAACAGCTAACCACAGTGTCTACACTTCTTTGCACTCTAACTGCAATTGCCCGAAAAGAAAGTCCAGCTTCCCGAAGTCCCACTATACGGCCCCTATCAAACTCACTAAGTTGACGAAATCGTACAGGTCTCCGTACTCTAGGCATCGTAACCGATCGTAAAGGATGTCAAGAACCAAAATCCGCCAACGTTAATTCTTTACTGCGGCTGAAATATTCATTTTTAGAGCGTTAGTGAATTAAAAAAAAGCAGTATAAAAACCGGAATGTCCAACTGATAAGGCTGAAAATGTTTTCACTTGTTATTTACAGTAAGATAAATACATTCACCAACTTTTATTAAAATAAAGCCATTTAAACTCTGTGTTCGGATTTATATGTCACTTAGTATATTTTTTATTGGGACTTTTTACTTTATTGAAATTTTAAATATTCGGTTTAATTTGTTTGTTATTATCTTGTTTTTGCAACAAAGTGATCACAAAATGAAAGAATCACTCCTTAAGGTAAAAAAGCAATTTTAAAAAAATTGTTACATGACACCTTTAACCACGTGTGTCTTCAGCTATTTTATTTCTTTGTTTTCAAGAATTAGATATTTAGGGGTATAATAGTAATAAATAATAAATTCTCATGATCGTATTAAGGCAAGATTGAAGAAGAAAATTTCACGAAAGAAGAAAATGTGAATATGGATATTGATTATTTATGCTAGGCGAAATATTTCTACATGTCATCTTTATTGGCGATTTATTCTATGCCCATATTTGTGTCAGGCCAACGTACTCGTATATTGAGTCCGTAATATACGATCGATCGGAACAACAAACGTATAAAGTTTTATAATAAAAGTAAAGAAAATATGGCGCGTTTGGCCTTTTATTTCAACAGCATCGTTCCTTCATTGGTGATAAAGATTTATAGAAGAGAATCTCGCTGCTGCTACTTCCCACTTCTCGTGATATCAGTATTGTCTAACTAGAACACGATAATAGATGCTTTTAGTCGCAAGGGTCGCTACTGCAGGATGGAGGTTATTTGATAGCTAAAAATCCATTACACAAGGTCTATATGGGCTAGATAGCCTTTAAAAACAGTATACCAACACAAAACAGTCACCTAATACAGTAACGTACATGATTGATTATGTGATGTTATATTACTACAAGGAATAAAAGTGAAAGTGAGAAAAGATCGAAAACAATTTTTTACACACGGGAGTCCATGAGCATCGTTTTTCCACTAGCACCTCGTTTGCTCAAATCTAAGCAGAAATTTAAAATGAAAAATAATTTTATTAAATGTTCTTTCGCAAGGTTGGTCCTTGCTTTTCAATGAATTGAATCATTATATCGGACAATTCTACTTTTGAGGGGTAAAAAATTGGCGATGGGGGATTGTTGAGGATATCATTTTTTTATATGCTGTACCTGTATATTCATACACCCCCAACCTCGGTAATTTTAGGCATCTATTAGAGATATGACGTGCACATTACGAAAAACCATGACGCTCATTTCCGTTGGTCCATCGGTCTGTCGCTAATCCTCGGTCCGTCTATATTATAGACTATCTCAATTTCTCAAATCACCAAATGAAATTGCTGCAGCGGCAAATTGGACTGGTGTTACTGCAAAGTTGTCCGATATTTCAAATCCTGCACTTCAAATCGAAATAATTGACTTGCAAGAAGATACAAAAAGTGTAGCCTGGATACTACGTGGGATGTCTTTTAAGTTTTGCATATGGAAATAAAACAACACGGTAGGTAGTTTTAAATGACTTTGTTGTTTTTCGAAGTATTCTCCAGGCAGATTAATACACATCTGCATGCGTTCGAACCAGTTTTCGAAGCACTTATTCCACTCGTTTGCTGGCAGATTCAAAACGGCATTTTTGAATGCGTCAACTGCTTTTTCTGGTGACTGGAACCTTTGACCACGCAGTCTGTTTTTAATTTTCGGGAAAGTAAAAAAATCGTTAGGACTTAGATCGGGACTATATGGAGGATGGTCCAATAATTCCACGTTTTCTTCCGTTAAATACTGCCTTGTTTTTTGGGCTGTGTGCCAGCTTGCATTGTCTTGGTGTAGGATGATTCTTCTTTCGGGGTTAATTTTTCGAAGCACGGTGATGACTTTTGGCAGTTCTTTGCTCATTAAGATGAATTGTTGCAATATGACCCGCTTTTGACACAAATGTCGCGACCATCTTTTTCGAAACACTTCGAGTACGGATGCCTTTTGTTGGCTTTTTTTCACCTTGGAACACCCAAACTGTACACTGTCGTTTATTTTCTGATTCATAACATTAAATCCACGATTCATCGCCACTAACAATGCTGTACAAATTTTTTTTGTTTCCGGAATTGAAACGGTCAAGCGTTTTTTGATACCAATTAACCCTGGCTGCTTTCCGCTCTTCAGTCAACAGGTGGGGTATCCAATGAGAAACTAATTTTCTTACTTCTAATTCTTCATGTAAATTTTTTTGAATTAAGGTCTTTGAGATGTTCAAGGACGCCTGAATCTCGCGATATGTCACATATCTATCTTCAATGATGAGTTTTCGCACAGCATCGACGTTTTCCTGGGTGACTGCCGTGTTTGGTGCACCCACCCTGAGATCGTCCCTAAGACTCACCTGTCCACGTTTGAGTTCTCCATACCAACGAGAAATTGTCGACTGATGTGGCGCTTCGTTGCCGAAAACAGACAATAACTCAGCAAGGCATTCTTGTTGGGATAATTGTCTCTGAAAGTTGTAATAAATTATGGCGCAAAAATGTTCTCGGTTGAGTTCTATTTTTCTAATGACTTGGTGACACTTAAAAATTCACTGTAGTGAGAACACTGCACGTATTGTTGTGAAACTTTGAATTTAAGTTTACTAAAGCGTGAGGTTAAGATTCAGTACTGACGTTCGATCCGCGCGGCCTACTATGTTTCTATATGCAACACTTAAAAGACATCCCTCGTATGTTTGGCTCCAGTTATGTATGTGAAGCATTGTTTTCAAAAATGTATTTTTTGAAAAGCAAATACCGCTCTGGGGTAACCGACGCCCATCTTGAAGACTCCCTTTTAAAAAACTGGCCCAAGTCCGCAAATGCCATCTTTCGCACTAATTTTTGTATTGTATCTTAGTTTTTTATTGTAATTGTTGTAACTACTCATGTTATGATTAAAAACGAACGTTTGAATTACTTTATGTCTTTTCCTGGACCCTGATAGATATTTTCAACATAATCTGGACCCAGCTTAAGATTAATTGCCGACCTCTGATCTATAACTTGCAACGTTACACAGTGCCAAGGACGAAACAGGGTTGTAGGCTTTGAAAATCGACTGAGGGCGGTGGAGCTAGGGACAAAAAAATCGTTTTTTTTTACGTTTCAACTGCTCCTTATCATGCTAAGAAAATTGAGTATTGAGGGCTGTAGCTGCACATATTTCTCCGTACATTTGCTCTTAGAATGATAGAGAAATGTTTTCGATACGCGTCTCTGCTTCTGCTCTCTGGGTTCACCAGTGAGCGTACCGGTCTTGGTAAGTGTTCTGGTATGACTTCCGTTGTGCCGCATTAGCTCTTCTGACATATCGTGCGGTCTGGTACTGGCAAGACGCGACGTTGCCAGATGGACGCTACTACCGCTAGGGAGTAAAATAATGTTTATGGACCAATTGTATGTGCCTATTTCACTTACTTGACCCTTCTTGAAGGAAAACATTAGGTTTATAGTCGTGAAAAAATAAAATAGAGCATGTACACTACCGTTCAAAGGTATCTGATCACCCAGAAAGCAAGGAAGCTGATAGAAGTTATTAAAGAAAACATTACCATATCTGTATAAAACAATTATTATTTTCTGAATTCTTAACAACATACAACTATTTATAATCAGAATAATCATTTTTTTAACTCGTCAATATGTCATCCTTTACTTTTAATTACAGCCTGGCAAATGACGTATAAACGCGCAACTAATTTTTCTAAAATGGATGGGATTATTTCTCGGCATCCGTCTTGTAATATACTCAATAAGTGCTCTTGAGATGTAGGACAATATTTTCGTACTTGTCTGTCCATTTCATCCCACACCCACTCTATCGAATTCAAATCCGGTAATTGGGGAAGCCATTGCATGACTTTCATCATATTTTATTCTTCCAAAAATTGTTTACAAAGCTTGGATGCGTGTTTGGGGTCATTATCATGGTGAAGGAGAAACCCAGGACCAGTAAGACGAGTCCCGGAAGGCACAACATGATTTTCTAGTATGGCTTTGTAACCTTCTTTATTCAGTATTCCTTGTACTCTCAAAATATCTCCCAGAGCGGAACTACCAAAACAGCCCCAAATCATTAAAGAGCCTCCACCGTGCTTGACTTAAGCGACGGTGCATGATTCTAATGCCCTATCGTTAATCCGACGGCGGACAAGTACTCTTCTCTTGGAACCAAAAACTTCAAATTTCGAGTCATCGCTCCAAAGGACCTTCTTCCAGTCAGCATCTGTCCAATGTTGATGTTGTTTGGCCCAAACACAACTGAAGTAAAACTGTGTTATGGGTTTACGTACAACACAAATTAAAAGACATGATCGAAAAACAAATCCTAAGAAAAAATTCCTATACAAAAACACAACAGTATTCTAAAGGCAAAGAAATTCCTATTATGGCGAAGGATGAGATCTCAATACTAGTATGAGCAAAATGTTGATGAAATGACCTTTCGTTGATTATTGATATCCATGGTGATGGTTTTCAATAAATAAAGAAAAATATAGTCGAAATCACGAAAAATGACGATTACGTCATCACTTTAGTCTCTAGTAAAGACTAACGGCAGCGATTTGTAAATATTTTTAATGAAGTTTCAGATATTTTAGACAGAGACAAACAGAATTTTATTGTCTAAGCAAACTGTATGGCTAAGTTGCATGTATCTGACAAAGATAGACGATGTTTTCATGTTGCATGATCGATCATATTTGAAAGATGAATAGTCATGGTTATGGTTAAAGCAGGTTAGGTTGTTTTCGAATAATACTTTGGTCTTTGGTGTTAATGTCTTAAGATATTCTATACATAACTGCTTTTTTCATAACAAAAACCCCCCACTAAAATTATTATTAAGGTATCACTCAAAACCATGAAGTAAAATGAAAATAAAAATAATCAGTGAAATCGCAAAATCATAATATAAATTTGTTGTCATTATGTTCCTGTCATCATGATTTTATCATCGACGTACGTCCATTGATTACTTCAGTACAATTTATGGTAAGCCGTAATAGTCATCTTTCGTGATTTTGACTATACATACGTACCGTAGTTTTTTTTGTTATGATTTGAAATGGAAATATGCAGGTGTTCAAATACTTTTGAACGGTAGTGTGTGTATGGACAGTGACACCACATTTATTTTCGGCTATTTCAAGAACACTACCATCTTGTCTACTTCCGTCATTGTCAAAGATAACTATCACACTTTCACATGGCTTATCTCTGTGCATGTCTGTATATCGATCCAAGGCAGCGGTGCGAAAGAGGACTACGTGGATATGAATAAATAAAAACATCCCTCAAGGATGGTGAGGAATCAGAAAGGGTGCCAAGAGTAGTCGATATTATATACAGGGGGCAAACGAAAACTTTCCGACTTATAACTGCTCTACATGATCCAATAAATTGAACAATTTTTTACCCTTGAAAAAGTTGGAGCGTGTAAACTTAAAATCCATTGTCAATTTCTTCATAACAATAAATTCATGAATAAATTGCCAAATTAGAGCTTACGTCAATTTTTTGGGGAATTCTGGCTACTTTTGGTACCTTTTTCCTAGTTACTACCCTTCGTTATTTGACGCGTTCACGTTTTGTGATTTACGATTTAATATTTTAATGGAAAAAATCGGTATGTAAGGATATAGTCATCTTTTTATTGGGTAGGTTAATTGTACAATGTACATGCATAGGATGTGTTTTGGTATTTTTTCCTCTGAGGTTGGTATGCTTGACAAATTCAAACATTTCGAATTTGTGAGTAATTGAACAAATGCACTACGATATTCAAAAAACATACGCTACCATACACATTTTAAAACAAAGAGGATTTGTCTATCATCTTTTGTTGCGAATTACTCACGAATACGAAATATTTGATTTTGTTTAGAAGAAGAAACGTAACCCATACTTTTTTGCATAAAAATAACATTTATCTTCCGGAATGTTTCGCGATTCTTTGCAGCAAGGTAAACTAGTGTATTTTGCTATAAAATTCCCTTTGAATTAACCCTGTATATTGCTCAAAATACTAGTAGTGATGGCCGGATAACAGGTATTTTGGGATAAATAATTAGAGATTCTCAAAAACTACTTGACCAATCTACTGCAATTTTGTTGTGGTTATTTAGAAGCACGAATCCTACGAATTTGAAAAATTTCAATTATCTGCGAGAAACCATCGTCGAAATACCAACAAGTGCCAAAATCTGCAGTTTGCCTCGGTTTTCGGCCGTAACTGTTTTGCTATTAGTCATATCTTTACGTGTGGACTCATTTTGTAGGTCTTATAAATACCTAAAAATCTTATATGAAGAGTCTTTTCGTTCCTGCCAACACTTTCGATTGAATCCCAAAAAACACCTTCTCTCATTCTTTGTTGTCGAATAAAAAGTTTTCCCACAAAAATTGGTCTACCCATTTTATGCGTCCATGCTTTGAACACCCTCTTGAACATCTTGCATCAATCAAACCAGACTTTACAATTATTTTGCAAACCAGGGGTATTTTCGTCTAATATGATTAGACTAATAATGGATTTAGGTCATTGAAGTAGTTTCGCTTAGCATTATGAGTTCCAGATCCTGCGGTAGGCAGATACTGAAAGATTTTTTAAAAGCTTTTTAATTTTTTTGTTACGGTCCTGAAGTTGCTAAGATAATTTTGTTGATGAGTACAAAGGAGCGTTGTGCTTGATACGGAAAGTTGCCCGTTTGGTGTATACAAATATCATTTGAAATAGTTTTGTCAATAGCTGAACGATTCTACTTTTCAGGCATCAAGTTAGGGGTTGCGGAGGGGGGGGCGTGCGAATGACGTTATTTTCAGGTAAATCTCGTTTCAGGGCGATTTGGCATCATAAAACTCTATTTAAATGTTATTTACGGTATCTAAATCATCAAATTCTTGCGTTACGATTGGACAGTAGCTGGGCACGTATCAATGTCAATATGAACGAATCGTAGAATAGATATATCTTTAAATATCAGTGACATTACTACCACTTACGGACTAAAAAACTTGGAAAAGAATGAAAAAATAGTTGCTGCTGTCAGATTTTCTACCACTGCACCAAAATAACTGTCAGCCGCTAGCTTTCAAAACCGCTAATTATGTGCTGGGGTGCCTTGAGGAGGGCATCCTTTTTTACTCCAATCCGCATGTTTTTTCTTCATCTTTGTGGATTTTTTCCATCTTTACCAGTGCCACACATACAATCTGAATACGCAATATTTGAAGCAACTGTTATTAAGTATATTCTCAAATTATCACCCAAAACTGTACTCAATAAAAAAAGTTTTATGTTTTTTACATAAATATTGCCATTTTTGTACTTGTCCATGAAATATGAATTATAGTCAAAATCACGAAAGATGACTATTACGTTATACCATAAATTGTACTGAAGTAATCAATGGACTTGCGTCAATGATAAAATCACGATGACAGGAACATAATGACAACAAATTTATATTATGATTTTGGGGAGTGTGGGAGTTTTTGTTTTGAAAAAAGCAGTTATGTATAGCACAGCTTAAGACAGGAACACCAAAGACCAAAGTATTATTCGAAAACAACCTAACCTGCTTTAACCATAACCTAACTATTCATCTTTCAAATATGATCGATCATGCAACATGAAAACATCGTCTATCTTTGTCAGATACATGCACTTAGCTATACAGTTTGCTTAGACAATAAAATTCTGTTTGTCTCTGTCTAACAGATCTGAAACTTCATTAAAAATATGCACAAATCGCTGCCGTTAGTCTTTACTAGAGACTAAGGTGATGGCGTAATCGTCATCCTTCGTGATTTCGACTATATTTAAATAACACAACGTGTAAAGAAAAACTATCCACTACCATTGAGGAAGTATACTTTCCTCATGCTGTTATGAGATATGGTTAGATAATGCCCAAAAAATTTACTTTAAAATTATGACTAAAAAAAATCGAACTTTGTTGTGTTATTTTCGTTTCTGGAAAGTTTATTTATTTGTTCTTTAGAACAATTATTTTTCAACAAATAGAAAATAAAAATCTACCAGAGTTTTTATATGCTCACTTCGAAATATATTTATCCCGCAAATAATTTTTTTTGATTAATTTTAATATATTCACGTTAAAATTCAGATTTTTCTTTACATCTTCGATAATCCTTCATAATAATGGAGCTTGATAAATGTTTCGAAAAACTATTTTATTAAAAAATCCCGCATATGAGCTTTTACGTATAACTTAATTCGAGCTCAAAGAGAATTAGCATAACCGCGTAAATGAACGTAGGTATGAAAATATCGTAGAGGCAACGATTGAAGCGACAAAACTATCTCAATAATTTTTTTCTATATACAGGGTATCCGCAAAGTTGGGGTTTTCCTTTACACGACGTGTAGATCTTGAAAACATGAGTAATTTTTCTTAATACCATATACACCAATGTCTTAAGGGAACCGAGATAAAGGGCTCTGCAACATCAAAAATATCTTAATACCGTCCTGTAGCCGCGACCCGCGACATCATCGAGTGGTACAAGGTCACTGGCTCAACCCGACGATAGAACTGGGTCGGGGTCAGCGTGTCAGGTCAGTATGCAACCTTCAACCGACGGTTACGCTCACGCGTGTAGAGGTAAACGAACCCGTATAATCGATTGCGTGTCAAAAAAAATAATAATAATGGCATACTCATACACCAATAATGAACTCGTTGATATGTTGTTAATTTATGGCGAATGTCTTCAAAATGCTACAGAGGCTTCGCGAGTGTATGCAGATCGTTTCCCTAGATCATCCAAGGCCCCGCAGATTTGTGTACCTGGTCCAGAGAGTCAGGGATACGGGCCATTTGGAGGAATTTCGAGGTGGGCACAGTGGGAGGCCTAGACAATCACGAATGTTGCAAGTTGAGGAAGAACTACTGAATCGCTTAGACGAGAATCCCTCAACAAGCACTAGAGACGTGGCTAGAGAAGTGCAAGTATCAAAAACTAAAGTGTGGCAAACGCTGCGTGAAGAGGGGCTGTATCCGTTTCACGTCCAACGTGTACAAGCCCTTCAACCTGACGATTTTCCAGCAAGAGTGCGGTTTTGTGAATGGTTGTTGCATCAACATGACAATAATCCGGACTTTTTGAAGTGCATATTGGTGACAGACGAATCTACGTTCACGCGTAATGGGGTGAATAACTTTCGCAACATTCATGTTTGGTCAGTAGAAAATCCGCACGCTGTCCGTCGGGCACATTTTCAACAAACATTTTCGGTGAATGTTTGGGCTGGCATGGTGAACGGTATGCTCATTGGACCATTTATTCTCCCAAATCGATTGGACGGGATGCAATACCTAGACTTTTTACGCAACATTTTGCCTTCCTTGTTAGAAGATTTGCCATTAAGTGTAAGACAATCAAAGTGGTTTCTACACGATGGTGCACCGGCCCATTTTAGACGCGAAGTGCGTGAGTTTTTGAATGAATTATGTCCGAATAGGTGGATCGGACGTAATGGACCCGTAGCGTGGCCTCCGCGATCTCCAGACTTAACACCATGTGATTTTTTTCTTTGGGGAGAAATGAAACGCTTAGTGTACAAAACTGAAGTGCATACGGTTGACGAACTTCGTCTCAGAATTGAACAAGCTGGTGCTTTCATTCGGGGGAGGGACTCCATTCTCAAAGCCTGCACCGATGCTTGGCTACGTCGTGCACGCACCTGTGTTTTTGAATCAAACGGCGATAACTTCGAACAATACCTATAAAGTACGTTTACCTAAAAACTGAAAGCGCGGCAACGCCGTCATATTTGTTACCTCTGTTCGTGGTCTGCACCACCGCCTGCGTCTGCTCGGTAGCGCATCAGCTGATTTCATTTTCGGTTGGATCGGTATGATTTCGGGCAGAGACGTACTTAGCCCTTCTCGTCAACTGGAGAGTGAGTACTTTTTCCTTTATTTTTTTTTACTTGGTCGCCCTCGTTTCCCTACACATTACCTTTGTTATTTCAAGGGTAATTGTTTCTGAAAAGGACAACCCCAACTTTGCGGACCCTGTATAATGTTTATAGAACTAAAACACAAAAGAAAATCTGAAAGTTTTTAAGAATTTTCCAGTCCCTGATTACGGTAGGATCCGGAATAATATAATCCAAATTTTCATCTTGATAGATGAATAGAATTTTTGATAGGTCAAAGGTGTTCATTTACTGGGCTAACTTTCAGTGGGAAAGTTCACATATCAATTTAAATTACGCGGCAACCGTATACGCGAGGAAGTGGGGATCTTGATCGACGCGTTCGGCGTGCGGGTTAAATAGTTGAGCGTTTATATCGAGGCTTACTTTAAGAGTGGTGATTCATACGCAGCTGTCCTTCGGAAATTTTGTACGCGATACAACATTCGGCGATCAAGAGATGCCCCAAATAAGAAAAAATGGATTAAGAGGTTCTGTGAATCTGACTCGACTCTTAGTCAACCCATTCCTCGCCCCACACCTACTGTATCAACCGAAGAAAATGTGCGTCGAGTAAGTGATTCGGTCATTGCAAATCCTCGGCGTTCTGTACGGAAGCATTCCGCTGCTTTGAGAATTCCTAGGTCAACGCTGAATGACATAATAAAAAAAATGGGGTTTCATCCTCCAATCCAGTCCATGCTTCAAAGGAAAGTGATTACGTATTATGGAAATGTTGTGCTGAATGGATGTTGAATCTTTTTCCTACGCAGCGCAGACTCGAGAACGTTATTTTCACTTAGACGGTTACGTGAACAAGCAAAATTGCAGATATTTGACACCAACGAACCCAAAAAAGATACATCAACAACAAATACACAGTCCAAAGGTGTGCCATATCCTGTAGCGGTATTATTGGACCGTATTTCTTTGAAGATGAATGATTTGTTCGTACAACAATCAGCAAACTGATAGTCGGCGACAAGTCATGACCTAGTTTACGCAGTTAGCTGTCACTGACACATCGCTGACTGTATCAATTGCGTACATGAGACTGTTTGATGACTGTCAAATCAGTCAGCAGATAATTTTCCAGTAAATTGTCAGAGCTCGAAATCAAGTACAATAATTATTCTAATGTAAAATCAGAATGAAGTAGACAATTTTGAAAAAGTTGGGGGTTCATTTGCTGTAAACCAGAGTGATCTAGAATTTTTCGTAAAACTGTCCAAATGTGCCCGAATTTTCCTTTAGAGAAGAAAAAATAGACACTTTCTAGAAAAAATAACAGCACCCAACAATATCAAGTAGATTTACTCAGTAATTACCATTCAATTCTCATATATAAAGCATAAACATAAATTCGAAGAATTATGATTCCACACATCGAATGACAAGTTGAAGAAGTAAATACATAGTAAGAATTCTGAATAAATGTATGCAGTGATTATGCATGAGAAATGTACAGTGTTGTGAATGACTTTTAATAAAATTCGGATAGTAGGGTTTTTGTCTCCTGTTCCCTTGTCGCCCAGCCTCGAGGTGTATGCACAAACAGTATTTATCTATTCTAGATATGTAAGCCCAACCCAAAGCTGATGAAAATATAAACAAGATAATGAATTCTGGAGATTTTGTGATACAGCTTTTCCTCACGGGTGCCCACGGAGAGGGAGTGACTGTTTGTGCTGGGGTGAAAATAATATTCCCCCTATACAGAGTATTTTAAATTCGACCCTCACCATTGGGATCTCAGAAACTTCAAGGGATACGAAGTCACTTAAATAGCTGCCAAGTTGCGTATTCAGATAGTCAGCAAAATGTCGCGTAGAAAGTTTTGAAATTGAAAGTACTTCCGGAAAAAGACGTAATAAACGAAATTTCCCAAAGTGGTTTTAATTTTCTCCTGACTTTATTTGTGGTGGGCTTTCAAAATAAATTGCACATGAACTCTGCCACATTTTCTCCTCTACAAGACGGCACAATTTGAATTTCAATATGGTGTTTCGTCTCTTGTCCTCCAGCATCAACTTAATTTTTTCTTATAGACGCCATACCGGATTCTTACACACATGAATAGGATTTTCATTCTGATTTAAAAAATTTATATCATACATTGACATTGCAAAACCTTAGTTATTCCAGAAGTACCTAGGTAGGCCTTGAAATTATTAGATTTCATTTGTTTGCAAAGCAACAGAGTTTGCAATACTGTGAATATCTCTGCTTATTTATGATTATTATTGTTATTACCATCAATAACATTTTCATTTCGTATTCAGACTTGATCATATCTTTTTATTTCCTTTTAATTTTCATCCAACAACAAATTTATGGTCAACTAACAATCACTGAATTTAGGGATTAAAAAGTCCATTTAAATGTACAAAATTCCAATATAGTGTCGGTATGAAAAAACAAATTTTATGACGGAAGTCGAAAGAAGAAATGTCGAATTGAAAATTTGACTACGCCATCTTGCAGACGAGAATAAGTAACAATGACAATATGTAATTTATTTTGAAATCACATCTCGAATAGAGTCGGGAAAAAATAGAGCGGTTTTGGGATAAATCTGGTGAGCGAAACGAACATCTTTTTAATTTCAAGGCCTACCCAAGAAATTCTGTTTTTCATAAAGTAATCAAGGTTTGACAACGTCAATGTATGACGTATTATGCATTTTTTGATTCAAAATTACAAAATCCATTTATCTGTGCAACAATGCAATGTACCGTCCTTAAGAAATAATAAAGTTGATGCTGGAGGACAAGAGACGAACAGTCATATAGAAATTCTGATTATGCCTTATTGTAGAGGAGAAAACGTGGTACTGTTAATGTGCAATTTATTTTAAAATCCCAATATAAATAAAGTCAGGAAAACATCAGAACAATTTTGGGAATACTCAGTTTTTCCGTTACTCTACGGAAGTACTTTCGAAGTAATTTCGAAACCTTCTAAGTGTCGCTTTGTTGATTACCTCATTTAAGCGACTTCGAATCCTTTAGTTTCCAAGATCCCAATGGTGAGTGCCAAATTAGAAACACCCTGTATATGCAGACTCTTGCTAGAAGAAAGAAGTGAAAATACTACAAGGATTTAATAACGTCTTTGAATAATAAAGGGTGATATACACTAAAAAGATAAAACGGCTGAACCTAACTGCAATTATCAAGATCTGCTTACATAGCTATAAGTTTCACAGAGTTCTCAACATGGACAAAAAAAACTGAGAGTACGAAAATACATAGAAGTAAGACTTAAATCGCGTAATTACGCATTTTGCAACTGTAACAAAAATTTTCAAAAGATTAGTGATCACAAAAATCGTATTAACAAATTATTGAGCAGAAAGCACTTTGGCGCTGGCTGATATTTGAAATGGGATTTCGTTAAAATTTCTTCTGCCACTTGCTCACCTGAAAATTTTACAAAAACTTGTTTCTGTTGAATTGTGCCACTGTTTTATCTACAAAATCGAGGTTTTTGGGTTTCATTTTTTTAAACCGAAGCAGCAGCGCAGGTGAACCCTACATGCCAAGGCCTGCTCTCAGGATCTTAAGGAAACTTTGTTATTCCCATTTTTGAAGTGCCTGAAGTTAGTAGCGGTCTTATCGGCCAGTTCTGGATGTATCAAGTTGGACACGCTTACGATGGGAGGCCGAAGTCAGGTAGCACATTGCGGGGCGACACCATGGAAGGGAGCTCTGAGGACCAAAGCCCGTGGGCGTAGGTAGCTACAGTATATTCAGATAAGAGGTAGACCGGACATAAACAAGACCACGTGATCATCGAACGCTGTAACATTCGGCAGGGACGTATTAAGAGTCACGCAGTACATATTTTAGATAGTAGATGCTGCTTTGCGTAACTTTGTAGTAAATTAGCACAATTCGATGTGTATACGATTGGTGATGGATATAGGATCATGTGGGGGTGGGGTAAGAAATATATAATGATGTAAATATACATAAGGGTTTCAAAATTTTCGCTTCGACATCCAGCTTCGGATGCCGCCTGATGTTTGGTGAAATACAGTCGAATATAATCTCAAAATGGCGTTTAAATTAGCCTAAATTAAAAATAATCGTATATCTCTTAAAATTGCTTTTAGAATATTGATTAGTATATTTTTTGATTTCTAGGTAAATATGTAACCAAATTAAAACGTTCAAAACGTAAAAAAATGTGCATGATTGAACATTGTCAGAAAGTAGATTCTTGAATAGGTTTTGCCAAAATGGGTTCAAAAATGCCAATAATTAATTAAAAAATACAGTAGCTTTATAATTACTTATAACTTACCGAATTTGATGAACGACATCTTTTATTGGAAAGATGAGCTTGATGAGCTTTCATCATCGCTACTGCCTGAAGCACCAACGTCAATAATGAATGGCTCGACTTGTTTCTCTAAAATAATGTCCAGTTCCCACAATCTCTTTTCAACTTTGTCTTTCACGTGGTTAATACAGTTTTCCCATTTTTGCGCTGTTATTAATTCTAGTGCTTCTTTGAAAAGTCCTTTGAGGTCACAAAATTTAAAAGTTGTATTGTGCTTAGCTATATAATTTTTAACCTCTGCCCATATGAGCTCAATGGGATTGAGCTCGCAATGGTATGGAGGTAAACAGAGCACAGTTTTATTTTGACTTGCTGCCATTTCGTCAATGACGTATTTTTGATATTCCGCCTTGTGATCCTTGACAATTCTTAATAATTGTACTTTCAGCATTGCTTCTTCAAAGTTGATATTTTTCGAGCGGAGCCAATTTTGAACATCAACTTTCCTTGAAGCCGTTGTTGGGACCTTCTCCATTCTTCGAGAATGATAAGGCGCATTATCCAACACAATTACTGCGTTTTCCTCTAAGTTCGGTAAAATTTTTGAAAACCACTGTTCAAACGATTCGCCATTCATTTCCTCGTGGTAATCTCCAGTTTTCTTAGACTCAAAGCACCACAGACCGTCAACAACAAATCCATCCTCACTGCCAATATGGCAGATAATGAGCCTTTTCCCTTTACCTGGAAATCGAAGTACTAACTGGTGTAGATTTATTTCAATAAGCGAACCTTTTTCAAACGTTTTCATCACATTCAGCGAAAAAACATTGAGACATGAGTATCAGATGACTATAATTGGGATTATTTAGTCATATTGAAAGAAAGAATATTGAACGTCGTATGATTACTCAGCGCTTCACAATTTAATTTAAAGTTATAAACCTTTAAAAAATGAATGATCAGGAACCTGAAATACGCGCAAATATTAATATTAACAAATTATAACTTTATAAAGCTTAAAGTATGAATTAAAATTATTAGAAATATGTATTAGGAACGGTACACAGTATAAAACTTAGTAACTTTTTTTAAGTTTATAATATTCGACATATTTTAAGATTATATTAAAAAATTATTGAAATATCGAAAACACATAAAAACATGGCTTAAAAAGTTCTAACAAATGAAAATGACAATAAAACATCCACGCATTTTATCGAAAGTTATAAAAGTTTTGTTACTTGTAATATGTTTTATCTGCCCCCTGGAATTAATGTTTAGAACCTTGTTCCCAAGGCTTGAAAAACATCCGATTGTTGTCTATTACTCGTATTTACCTGCTGGATTTTTTAATCCGGTAGACAGTCCATCTAGAAAGGCCCTCCTGGATGAAGTTACAGAATCATCAACCCATACTTTACTTGTAGTGTGTCCTGCCTTTACCCACGTTTCATCAAGGTAATAAATCTTCCTGTTTTGATTTCTATATTTCCCAATTTTTGTTAAATAATCCCTCCTCCATAGCACAATTTCTTCTCTATCCAGTAGTAAACTATTACGACCCCGTTTTTTCCATTTGAAATTTAAATGCTTCAGTAACGCATGGAAAGTTGATCGTTTGAAATTTGGCAACGTTGTATCTCCATTTACCTCCTGCAGTACTTTATCTATAGTAGGTATTTCATTCCTAAAGAAGAATTCATGCACTTTCCTCCTAATAGCATGCTTATCAGCTTCATCCAATGATTTAACAATACTTTTGCGATGTTTACTGGTCATTGGCTCAGAAAAGGTGTGATTTTTTTTGTATTGTCTTAACACATTAAACACTGATGCGCGACACACCCCAACTTTGTGAGAAACCTTCACAACAATTTCTTTGATGGTTGATGCCTCATTCTCCTCGCGCTCGATCTTATATATATTCAAAATGACCTCTTTCATTTCTGCACTGAGGTGTCTTTTTTTAGAGCGTTTCCTAGGTGGACTACAGGAGTTTACAACTTCATCGGCAGCATCTGTGCTACTGGGCATTTTGCGCAAGCAGTTGATAACAATAACAATCAATAACAAGGTATAACAATAACAACGACAAACTCAACAACTTAATAAGATAACAAACGAAAACGTCCAAAGAAATATCAAATTGCAATGATGCACACGACATACGTAACACGTCTGAACCTGAATGTGACTCTGCCTTGATACGACTGCTCTGCCGCTCGGCATAGGCATTTAATTGCGAATTGACCAATGAGGGCTCCTGTTTTACGTCGAGACGGCGGCGTTAGTGTGAAAATCACCCGAACCTTTTGTTTACATCCGGTCTATCTCTTATATGAATATACTTTAGATTGCCAACGGGCCCGTTGGTACGAAGGTGTCCTCAGACCATCCATTAGAGTTCATTAAATGCCTCTTGCGAATCAATTTTAGTCCTCAAGATAGTTCTGATATACTCTGATACCTGTCACTGTCACTGGTTGACTGGTGTCCTCTGATCTGTCAGAAGGTTCTGTACGAGCAGCGGATTAGCTATCGGCAAACAGTCACGAACTGTACGAACAGGTAACATCTTTCTGATTCTGATTTTGACAGTCACCGACAAGCTACCGGTACTGTACGAACAAACCAGAAAACGGTCATGCATTAACAGTCAATTCCGAGCGATACAAGGACATGATTGACACTTGTTTCGCTCCTATTGTAAGAACAGAACGTCGATTTAACAGAAACACCTGGTTTCAACAGGATGGGGCCACTGCCCATACTTCCAGAGAATCGATGGACACGGTGAAAGCACTTTTTTCTCAAAAAGTTATACCGTAGTTTTGAGACATTCACTGGCCCCCTAGGTCACCCGACCTCACGCCATGCGATTATTTCTTCTGAGGTTGTCTAAAGTCAAAAGTGTAAGTATTCCGATAATCCATGAACACTGGAGAAGCTCAAAGACAACATTCGACGAAAAATAAACAACATCACTCTGGACCTCTGCAAGAGAGTATTTCAGAATTTGCGCCCGCGATTAGGAGAGTGTGTCCGAAGTTATGGCATACATTTGGACGGAATGATATTTAAGAAAAAAAACCCTCCGAATTTACGAATACTATATATTGATAGTAAAAATATTTTCTTTAAATTAATTTTTTTTTCTTAAATCAAAAAGTGAACTTTCCCTTATTACAAGGTCAGAACTTATCGATCTTGTAACAACCTTATAATCCCATCATTTTAAAAAATTCATCAGATAATTCAAATTCAATTAAAAATGGTGCAGTATACAGGGTGTTTCAAATTCGACCATCACCATTGAGATCTTGGAAACTGTAAGAGATACGAAGTCGCTTAAATGGGGGCAGAGTTGCGTATTTCGGTAAGCATCCAAATGCCGCTTACGAGGTTTCAAAATTCGAAGTACCTCCAGAGAGAGAAAGGAAAACTAATTTTCCCAAAATCGTTTAATTTTTCCCTGACTTTATTTGTAGTGAGAATTCAAAATAAATTGCACACTAACATTGCCACTATTTCTCCTCTACAAGATGGCGTAATTACGAGGGCCGTTTGATAAGTCGGTAACTTTTTGAATTTCCCGCGCAGTTACTTTGAATGCAACACTGCTGCAGTCAACTGCCATCTTTTATATGACAAATTTGAACAAGCTATGTCATTTCACTTGAATTCGACAGCCGTTGACAGTAGACAGTCTCATAAATTCTAACAAAAATGGAGAAGAGTGAATTTCGTGTTCTAATTAAACATTATTTTTTGGGGACTCTGCACCATCTATTTCAATGGTGAAGAAGTGGTTTACTGAGCTCCGTTGTGGTCGAACCAGCACAAGTGATGCCGAACGTTCAGGCCGCCCAAAAGAGGTCATCACACCAGAAATCGTGGATAAGATCCATGGGATGGTATTCGAAGATCGGAGAATAAAAATACGTGAAGTAGCTGAGGCTGTATGCATCTCTACTGAGCGGGTACATTACATTTTACATGAATACTTGGACATGGAAAAAACTATCCGCGAGATGGGTGCCGCGATTGCTCACAGTCGACCTCGACCATAAGCGCAACCGTGTAACCATTTCAAGGGAATGTTTGGCGATGTTCAGCCGCAATCCGAACGAATTTTTGCGCCGTTTTGTAACTGTAGACGAAACATGGATTCATCACAATACACCAGAAATCATACAACAATCAATTCAGTGGGTTTCACGTGGTGAGCGTGCTCCAAAGGAGGCCAAGGTGCGTCTATCAACCAGCAAGGTTATGGCCACAGTTTTCTGGGACGCATGCGGTATCATTTACATCGATTACATTGAGAGGGACGAACGATCACGGGAGAGTGCTAGTCAGAGCTGTTAGATAGATTCAAAGTTGCTTTGAAGCAAAAACGACCTCATTTGGCGAAGAAAAATATTGCTGTTCCATCAAGACAACGCACGGGTACACACGTGTGTAGTCTCGATGGCAAATATTCATGAACTGGGCCACCAACTGCTGCCCTATCCAGCCTACTCACTTCCTATTTCCAAACCTGAAAAAATGGCTGGGTGGTAGGAAATTTGGATCGAACGAAGAGGTCATCATTGAAACAAACGCTTATTTTGGGAGCCTTAATAAAAACTACTATTCGGAAGGAATTCAGAAATTGGAAAAACGCTGGACTAAATGTATCCAGCTAAAAGGAGATTATGTTGAGAAATAAAATGCCTTTATGCCGAAAAACATTTTTTTTATTTTATAAGTCACTGACTTATGAAACAGCCCTCGTATAATTTCAATGTGACGTTTCGCCCCTTGTCCTCCAGGATCAACTTAATGTTTTCTTAAGGACGCCGTATTGGATTTTTGCCCAGATGAATAGAGTTTTTGCTTCTAATTCTAAAAATGAATATATCATACATTGACATTGCCAAACCTTAGTTATTCCCGAAAAACAGAAGTTCCTAGGTAGGCCTTGAAATGATCAGATTTCATTGTTCCGTATACCAGACCTCAAATTGAACATATCAACAGTGTTTGAAAGACTGAGAAGAAGAGAAATCAATCGATCAGTGAACAATATACCTGCAAAATAACGGACAACATTTTGAACAACTGCTATGATTATTTATGTGTATTTGTGAGGGTAGAATTTGGAATACCCTGTATAATTATGGAAGAGGGTTTCACGTAGCGTAGTCAAGGAGACGCGTTTAAGGGCTTTAATCCCCTCAACCCTCTGAATTATTCACTGAAACCCTGCACTGCGTTTAACTGTTGACCCTGTAACATAGTTATAGCAATGCCTATTGACTTCTCCGCTTTTGAACACACACGAGGAAACTTTCTAGCTATGCCTTTGGTGGTACGTAACTTATTACTGTCTGGTATCAGTTACTTCATGAAGCTTTTGCACTGTAAGTGCATGTCTCGTGTAACTAATTTACCGACCTGAAAGTTGATACTAGTTGATATATTTCGAACATAAATGGACTCAACTTTGGTGCACTTCATTGATTGATTTCCTATAACTTTCATATACGGTTACGTAACTTTTGTTGGGTAGAATGCGTATGTGGCATTTATAATGAAGAGTGCTGGGCAGGGCCGTCTTAGGATTTTTAGGACCGATTTTCGAGAAAAGTAAGATATTTTTGATTTCAGTTCCGAAAAAAATTCTTAAGCAAATTGTAGGAATAAACCATCCATGCATTATTTGGAACTATTAAAATTTAGGCACAACATGATTGGAAAGTAACAAAAACTCCCCTGGCGTACCCCATTCCCGACTTTCACAACAAAATCAACAGATCTCTGTATACAGGGTGATTGGAAATTCGACCTATTCCCTGAAAGTGGTGATTCTAGAAGTTATTTGTGATAAATTAATTCCCATCAACTGGGGGTCGGCATTTCAAGATTTTTTATGAATTTTCTGCTTGCTGATCAATACAATTTTCTTTTCAAAAATCTACTCATTTCTTGGAACTGAATTGATGGTTTTCTGAAAGCTGTGAAACTATCAAACAATTGAGATAAAAACGCTATACCAAAGGTTTGAAACTGTTAGAAATAAAAGGCTGTTAGTGAATAGATTTTGATTTTTGTTTATTACTTCCGAAAATCATTATAAGTTATTTGAACTAAAATGTAAGATATTCGGCATACAGATTACTAAAATAATTGCAGAATTTCATGAGCTTTCCGAAACCACACAAATCTTATTAACTGTTTCAAGCATTTGAAAAAAAAACAAAAACCATCGAATAGAGGTAATAGATTTCGTAAATCCAATTTTCACAAAACAGCTTTCTCGGAATAAAATGCATCGTATTTCTATGCGTCAAACTGACTCGTTTAACTCCGTAGGTATTCGGGTGTGCCCATCCAATGAGGTTCGTGATGCGTCATGACCGACAGTTTGTTTATCCCTTAGTACCAACGATTTTTGGAATTCAGACGTGTTGTATCGTGTTGTGATCTTACTAAACATTCCTGCAGATTGTCTGTACGTGTAATGGCTGCTTACAAAAATGAGAAATACGCCGACATTATGTATTGTTACGGGTTTTGTAATGGTGATTCTGCTGCAGCACGAAGGGATTACCAATGGCGTTTCTCTACCGGCGTTTACCTGATATAAGCGTGTTTGATAGTACTTACCGACGCATTCGAGAATCTGGCTCGGTTCATCGACAACAAATAGACGCTAGCAGACCTTCCATCCATAATGCTGACGAAGAAGAAATTTTAGAGTGTTTTCGAGCAGACCCCACTGTGTCAACTAGACAAGTGGCACGGCAACTTGGTATATCCCAATGGAAATCCCGGTTTAATGCTCATACAGCGCAAGTTTATCCATACCATTATACTCCAGTGCACGCTATGGAGGAGGGCAGCCCTGCACGAAGGATTGACTTTTGTAGATTCTTAATTCATGCCGATATTGAAAGCCCAGACTACCTCAAAAATATCCTTTGGACTGATGAATCGAAATTCGATCGTGATGGTATTACAAATCACCACAATGCCCACTATTGGGCCCCTAAACGTCAAAATCCAAAACAATTCAAGGAAGGCAAGCACCAGAGAAGATTCTCGTTAAACATTTGGATGGGAATTATACATAAAAATTGGTTGGACCTTTTTTCTTGCCCGACAATTTAAATCGCGCCACTTATGAAAACTTTTTAAGAAATGAAGTAGATGTTCCGCTATATAGGAGAATCAATATGATATACCAGAATGATGGCTGCCCAGCCTATTATTTTCGAGGTGTACGACAATGGCTGGATGAAAACTATCCGCAGAGATGGATCGGTCGAGGAGGCCCAACGCCGTAGCCGGCGAGAAGTCCGGACTTGACGCCTTGCGATTTTTACATTTGGGGTCACATGAAGCAATTAGTGTACAATACATCCGTTGTAGATATCGAAGATTTGAGGCAGACGATTTTGGCAGCCACCGACGAGATGAAACGCAACAAAAATGACAGTGACCCTACTACGTCGTAGGCTACATGCTTGCATACGTAACAATGGCAGGCAATTTGAACAAGATTTATAGCTTTTAAGTACCAACGTTGTGTTTGTTTCGTTAATTCTTTATAAGGTACATGTTTATCGTTAATTAATTAGATTTCAAACTTTACCGAGCTCATTTAATTTAAAAATTTAGTTGTATCTACAGTACCATTTGTACGGTTTTTTAGGTTATGCCTGAAAAAGGTAATTTGTACTGTCTTTAAAAGCTCATGAAATTCTGTAATTATTTTCGTAATTTGTACGCCGACTGTCATACATTTTATTTCAAATAACTCATGTTGATTTTCGGAAATAATAAACAAAAATGAAAATCTCTTCATTAACAGCCTTTTATTTCTAACAGTTTCAAACTTTTGGTATAGCATTTATATCTCAATTATTTGCTAGTTTCACAGCTCTCAGAAAACCGTCAATTCAGTTCCGAGAAATGAGTAGATTTAAAAAACCTGTATTGATCAGTAAGCAGAAAATTCTTAAAAAATCTTGAAAACCGCTCATTTCCGACCCCGAGTTGGTGGGAATTAATTTATCACAATTAACCTCTAGAATCACCGCTTTCAAGGAATAGGTCGAATTTTCAATCTCCCTGTATATATCTGATATAATAATATACGCTAAATACACATTATGTATAACATATTTTCATGAAAACTAAACGTTTGAATAAACACATAAATAAACCTTTTCAGTGGTACCTGAAAATTGCGTAGCAAATGATACATAGCTTGAGCTGGAATACTGAGACCAGAAACGCAAAATATCCGATACCCAAATGGTTGAAAATCAATGTTTTGGTTAAATCTCTTTATTCAGTTTTCATCCATAAATTATAATTTAAGTCTAAGCCTCTTTACTTGCGAAAAAAGTTCAAATATATGCATTCTAGATCACTTAGAGATAAAATTATCAGGATACGCCAGTATTCAATTACCCTATTTCAACGCAGTAACTCCTATAATGTTGCAACCATATAAGTATACTTATTTACCGAAATCAAATGCGCAATACTCATTACCAGCTTTTCGACAAAAAGTGAAATCATCATTGCTTGCTTTTTTATTTTTCCAATAATACATATTACTTTCTATTTATTTGGTGTACTTTGCTTGGAAATTGTGCTAGTTTTCGCTTTATTGTAATTATTCGTAGCTAAAAATTTAAATTTGTTGTGAATAATAGTCCATTATCATTAACATCTGCTGGTAACTCTTATGGTTAAATGAAAGCGTAGCAAACGCTAAATTCGAGTCTTACCTTAGCTGCACAACAATCTTGTTGTAAAGAAATGAAAACGTCTATTAAAATTATTATTTATTTGCTCAATTAGTGTCGGCAGATACCCTTTTGCCAGTGGTTCCAGTATTAACCCTTCTTTTATTTCTAATTTTTGTCATTTCTTTACAATAAAAAATATTATAAACCATAAAAATAACGGCTGAAACCCATAGCTTATATGTCACCCCCCTGGTTCATCTAAAAGCTGTCATATATACTGAGTGATAAAAAAAGGTAAAAACCTACGTATGCTTATTAGAACTCAAGAATTTTTTACATATCGGTTTATCTTGCCATAAACAAGAGATAAAATGGTCAGGTTTTTCTGTTAAGTGCTTGTGGTGGCTGCGTGTCACGTTCACCACACCGTGGGAGTTATGGTATGAGGTGCTATTGCTTTTGGTTGCAGGTCACCACTGATTTTCATCAGAGGCAATATAACAGCCCGGCGCTATATTCAGGTAGTAGTAGCCACCACGATCGCGTGACCTATCTCCAATTGAGCATGTCTGGGACATGATAGGTCGCAGGCTCTTGAATTTGCGACACCCTCCACAGACTTTAGCAGCTCTTACTCACGAAGTTGCAGTAGCCTGGAATGTGATACTCCAACAGGATATCGACCACCCTATCAGCAAGATACCCAGGCGTGTAAATGAGTATATAAGAAATAGTGGATCCTCAACACATTATTGAACCAGCTTCTGTAGTCAGTTGACGATTCAAACTGAAAATTTAATCGGTTTACTAGTAAGAGACACTGAACATGAATACCAAAAATTATTAAAATCGGATAAACAAACGTAGCTGTCTACATTTGTTTTAACTCTGTATACGTATAACATATGTCTTGTGACACAATGATTATGAAAACAAAATACGCTATTTTTTAGTTGATAATGAAAACCTCAACACCGTACATTATAATCACCCATATAAGAAACTGCTTAAAATATCAGTTGACTGATAATTATTTATTGAACGGTACCACAAGTTTGCAAAGTTCCGTAAACTCCTTGAACTTAGCGTCCGGTTATCTCATTAATATTCTATTAGTTATAATGCTGTTTGATTTAGTTTGGGAATATAGTTTTCAGAAACTATGCTCATACTAATGGAGAGGAAACTCAAGAGTTTTGTCACAACCGTTTTAAGATCTCCAAGACATTTCGTGACTTGAGCCATCCTACCTCTTGAACATCGTCATTATTTAAAATGTATTATTACTCCAAAATATCCTATCCTAAATTATATTTAAAAATGAAATGTCATATACATATTATAACCGGTGTTTCATGTAGAGCAGGAGTTCCCAACCAGGGGGGCGCGCCTCCCAAGGGAGAGATGTTAAGGCGTGCGGAAAGCGTTTGCATTTTAGGAATAAAAAACAAAAAAAATTAATCAAATAACAGTGCAATGTAATGTTTAATTTACACGCATAAAATTAGAAATTAAGTATCATATTCACTTATTCTGTCAACCGCTGTTTCAAAACCCGGCGTCGTCAATCTCAGTTTATACAAGTTTCGACAAGTCACAACATGAAATCCGCGCGCATCCCCGCCGCGGTCCGCTCAACATTCATCACTTAGAAAACAATTGTGTACCTACCAGACGCGGATGAGCATCTGTGACATTCATTCCCACAAACTTGCGAAAAATCTGATGTTTTGATGTACATGTTTTGTTGAGGAATCTGTTTGAGTGTGTCAAATTATTGTGTCTCGCTGTTAAAAGGTAAGTTTGTGTATTTACAAACATCAGTTACCATTTTTATTTAATTTACTAAAGTGTTGATTGAGTGGAGTCGCGTAGATCGGCCATTGGGACTTTTTTTACCACATCACAATCAAACCAAGATGGTGAAATAATTTTGAAACGAACAACGTTAAGTACCTAATATTGGTATTTAAAATTACTATTATAATGTCAACCTGCTACAAAAATATAAATCTCCCGGTGGCCAATATACTGTTGAATACATTCCGTTATTGCGATAAAATAATGGGCATATAATTAGTAATTACATGTAGGTATTTTGCTTATTTATTTATTACTTATTTGTTTTATTGTGATAAGTGCAAAATGGGAGCGAAAAAAAGAAAGTTGTCCGAAGATTACGTTAAGTTTGGATTTACTTTCATAGAAAAAGACGAGTTACAATTGCCTCAGTGTGAGATATGTATGAAAGTTTTAAGTAATGATAGTATGAGGCCCAATTGCCTTGAAAGGCATTTGAAGCAACAACAACTCTGGTTTGAAGACGAAAGAATTTTTTCTTCTAAAGCAGAATCACTCAAGCGGATGAGACTGGATAAATCGAGAAGTTATCATATAGGTGTATCGCAGCAACTCAAAGCTTCATTTGAAATAGCTTTTATGATATCAAAGCAAAGAAACCTCGTACTATCGGTGAAGAATTAATAAAACCATGTGTCCTAAAAGCTACGCAGATAATTCTAGGAGAAGGTACAGAGCAAAAAATAAAGTCTATTTCTTTTTCAAATAAGACAGCCAAGCGTAGAATCGATGACATTGCAGCACACATAAGGTCACAAATAATTAACAAAGTAAAATTATCGCCATTTCTTGCCATTAGTTGCTATGAATCCACCGACATCGTTAATTGTGCACAGTTAATAGTTTATGTCCGCTACATCGACTGAGATATCATTCAGGAAGAGATTTTGTACGCCCAATCTTTGACAGCAGGTACTACATCTGGAGATGTATTTAATTCAATACCAAATTTCGTTGAAAAAAATTAATTGGATTAGAATAAACTTATTGGATTTTGCACAGATGGCGCACCTGCAATGATAGGTGTACGACCGGCCTTAGATAAAAATCTCAAGGAAAAAAGTCCCACAATGGTTAGTGCACATTGTGTTAGTCATCGGCAAGCTTTGACTACCAAAACAAGGCCACAGAAATTACGACAGACTTTGGAGTCGGCTATAAGGATTGTAAACTACATCAAGAGCAGCGCTTTGAACAGTCGGTTATTTACTTTACTTTGCGAGGATCTCGATTCTGATCACAAAGTTCTTCTGTAACATACAGAAGTACATTGGCTGTACAAAGGCAACATGTTGGCTCGCCTTTATGAATTGAAAGAAGAGGTAATAATAAATAATAATTATTTTTCTTAAGGTCAAAGAAAAACACGATTTCTTGACAATGTTCAAAGATGACAGATTTCAATGGAGGTTCTCTTATTTAACTGAAATATTTGACTCCTTTAATGAGCTAAACTTGAAACTTCAGGGCAGAAACAACACTATAATAAGCAATTATGATTACATTCAGGGGTTCATATCAAAGCTTCAACTTAGGAAGTGTCTTCTGAAAATGTTATATCTTTTTCTCGGATGTTCGTAGCAATTAAAAATAACATACTGGACGCAAATTTAAAAGCTGACATAAAAACTGATTTGCAAGCCCTGGAAGACGAATTTCGCCGATACTATCGAGATATCAATTCAGAGTCACCAATGTGGCACATGACAAGAAATCCATTTGTTGTCAATGTGTCACAATAACAAGAAGTTCAAGAAGAATTTCTAGAAATGAAGGCTGATTCGTCCATGAAAGATGACTTCCACCTTTTAACATTGGAGGAACTTTGGATCAAAATATTGCCTGTTAATTCGACACTTGCCTCCCTTGCTTTGCTTATGTCAGACAGACTTTTCTGCTCTAGTTTTAATTAAAACTAAACAGCGAAATCGTTTTGATGTCGATCGCGACCAGGAGATAGCTAGCCAAAACAGAACTAGAATCAACCAACTGGTACAGAACATGCAATCTCAAGTGTCTCATTAGTATCTACACTTATTCTACTCAACTTTTTCGATAAAAAACATTTATTAGTTTATCTAAACTTTTAAAGCTTCTTTATTAGAATTAAAATAAAAGACTTTGTACCTATATAATATGCGTTTTTTGTATTTATTGAACAAGTAAAGGGGGCATGAAAATATAATTTATAGTCCGGGGAGCCTCAACAAAAAAAAGGTTGGGAAACTCTGATGTAGAGGTTCTTTTTCAAAAAAAATATAAAAATGTATTTTATCCGGTCTTCTTTACTATTGAAGCGAATCACGTTTTTTTACACAGTTTTTGAAAATCATTTATTTTTAAATCTCTGCCGTTACTTGTGGTCAGTATGGTCTGTTCTGAAATTACAATTTTCGATGACGCGTCTGAGCACTTTTGACTGGTATTTGGCGTCGCGATATGAAAACACAAAATTATTTCTTGAAATCCAAGCCCATGATGCAGGCCTTACAATCTTTATATTTAACGTAGTCTCTTCAGAAAAGGAATTTTGTGGATGCCAAGTTTGTTCGATAAGAGATACAAATCGACCAAACAATTACTTGTGATTATTTTTTATGCTTTCGAAAAAGTATTTCCAAATAATCACCCATCAGTTATAGCAAAATAACATTGTTCTTGTATCTATGATTTTTATTGCAGTCTAGAGTAATGAAACTCATACCGGTCGATGCTTTTCGACCCTGCGTTTGGTTTTTGCACAATAATACGATTCTACGGATACATTTACTTCAGAATGACTGGAAGCTAACTGACATAGATCTTGCAGGGAACACTTTTTGATAGATATTGGAATCTCTGCAAAAGTATTGCACTGAAAACAGTATCTTCCTGAATTTAACAAAATGTCATTACATGAGGCTTACTAGAAACATAGCGAACACTATAGATTTCAGACATAAGATAGGGACGGCAGAACTGGAAAAGCTTCATGTAGTAAAAGACCTAGCGGTGATGAGAAACTCTCATTCATCAGTCACGTAGAGCACATCGTAAATAATGCAAATAGAACACTAGGGTTCATAAACAGGACATGCAGAAAATTTACGAACCCAAAAACGCTTCTTTCATTGTACTACGCTTATACAGGGTGACTTTGAAGTTGAGTCATTAATTTTCAGATAATGATTGTAGAAGGAAGATAAACCAAAATATGTGTGTAAAAATAAAAAAAAAATAAAAAAAATTTTTACCTTGTTTTATAAAGTATCCTCCCGACAAGTATTTCAGTGCGGACCTGTATTTGATCGTGAGGTCCCCTGTGAGGTCTGAAGTCACCTGATTCACGAGCCCGTTGTACTACATTAACAAAGGCACGAGGGGTTGGTTGCACTCGATTGGGAAACCGATCCGCATAAACATGTGCCATTTTTTATTTCGTTTGAGCCACGCAACAGACACTATTCACACGCGACTGTATGTATAACTGAACTGAATAAAATAAACATCGTTCCAAATTCTTTCGCTTTTTGTTTCCGATGCGATGAACCGATAAGGTGGATTATATCCGTTGTTGCCAAACACGAGTACATGATATTATTGAGACAGGGCGGTACTCAAACTTCCAAAGGGCTATAACTTTGTTACTTTAATTTTACCAGAAAAATGGTAAAGGAAAAAAACATTTCTTTTGATCAGATCTACTCACTGTTAAAATAAATGACTCAACTTCGAAGTCACCCTGTATACTCAGCAAATTGATGTTTGCATCAGTAATATGGAATCCGTCTTACAATGTACATATAGCCAGGATAGAAAGAATTCAACACAAATTTTTGAAGATGTTAGCACATAAAACTCACCAACCTGTTACAGATCATCATTATACGCAAATTAAGAAACAGTTCAATGTGATTCCCATAAAAGATAGAAGAACGATTTCTGACATTTGCTGTGTTCATAAATTGTTGAATGGCCTCACTGACTGTCCGGATATTCTGGCAAACTTGAACTTTAACACTCCTGATAGAACGTTTAGAACCTATCATCTGTTTAATTCCCCTTTGGTCAGGGCTCAAAAAAATCATAATAATTTATGTAATATAGATTTATTTAACATTAGCTTGATCTTCCTGAAAAAGGCTTTGAAGTATGAGTATTACAGCTCTATGGCAGACTAAAATAGAAATGTTTTATTTTTTACATAACTCAAGTTATCACCTCCAATATCATTTCTGGTTTAATTTCAATTTAGTTTTGATTTCAGTTTTAATTAAACGTAAGTAAGTATTAAATTATGTATACTCCTTTTATTAAAAAAGTTAAATTAATAGTTTATTGCTTATAATTAGAACTACTCACTCGGTTTATGTTGTTACAACAATATTGGAAGATAAAAAAAATATTAATATTAAAGTATTCAATAATGTAATCTATGTATATGTATACGATATTTTATGTAAGTTTAGTTTTAGTTCACTGAGGGTGTGTGTTGGGTTTACCTGTTAACACCCCAAACTGTATATAAATAAATAAAATAAAATCAGTAGATATTAAGATGCCCGTCCCCAAATTTGTTGTAATACGTAATAATGTTCTTTCTGAAAAAATACATTTTTTTTGTTGCACCCTATAATCCAAGACGTTGACTAGAATGTGCGAAGGTATCTGAAAATAGAGGACCTCATTAAAAATGGAAATAATGAGGTGTCAGGTTAGGTGAAGGAAATACATGAATGGATGTGCTTCACGCTACACCGCTGCCATATCTTTGTGCCTTATCTTGTATCCGAATATCAAGCACGGCGGTAGATACAGGGATAATAAGAGGTCTTCGTCCTTTTTTCATATTTTCAATTGAGTGGGTTATGATTTCATGCAGTAGTATGCAGAAATGTAGCTGGTCATGAAAGTATCTTCGCGTCCATCCGGAAAACTATTCAGATCCATTTTTTACATAATCTTATTAAAAAATAATGGCCTTCGAGCAAGTTTACATGTTGCCATGTCCAAAATTGTGTCAAAAACTAGTTAAGCCACGTTTTTGAACAAACTACAAATTGGGCTTTTCTAGTCATTCTGAACAAAAGGCTGGCGGTTATCACTATGTTGCATCTCTCTCGTGCTCACGCAGAGTGTTCATTGAGCGCACGCTTCAACAACAATTAAAGGACAAAGGTTTATAGCAGTGGTCGCCAACCCGTCGATGGCGAGCTACCGGTAGCTCGCAAAGGCAATTCTGGTGGCTAACAACATATTTTAAAAAGGTGTAAAAATTCTAGAAGCTTCCGTAAATTTCGTAAATTCTCAAAATAAACACAATCAGTGGCAACACTGCGGTGAGCGATCTGTTCGAGAACGATCTCGATTATCTTGAACGTAATAAATACGTAAGGCGCGGCGAAAGTGCGCTAAGATTAAAACACAAAGTCCAGCGGTTGGGTTAGAGTTGGCCTGCTATTGAAAACATTATGAGCATTAGTAAGAAGATGAAGACATACCATTTTCATTCGGAATGGGAAGAACAATATTTCTTTAGAGAAGTTGAAGTTAAAAATGTATGTTTGTTATGTAATACATCTGTTTCCATTGCTAAAAAGGGACTATCGAGAGGCACAATCAAACTGTACATTAGAATTTTGAAAAATCATTCCCATTACGGTCTGTAACCAGAACGTTAAAACAGAAACATTTAAAAAATCAGTTAATCAGACAACAGACAATTTTAAAAACAATCGACAAAAGTAAGGCTGCAACTGAAGCATCATACCGGGTGTCCCAGATAATTATACAAGATAAGAAACCTTACGAAGACGGGGAAATGATAAAACATGCGTTTTCAGGAGCTGCAGATTCGTTATTTGACAACTTTAGAAATAAAGACGAGATAGTGTCTGTTATAAAAACTATGCAACTTTCTGCTAATGCATTGATGAGACGAGTAGAAGTAATGAGCAATGATGTTTTGCAGTTAAGAAATGACGTCGATAACTGCGCTTATTTTTCACTGCAACTGGATGAATTCACAGAAGTCGTTGACACCTCTAAGATGGCCGTTTTCTTCAGGATGGTTTTTAGTGAAAGGACAGACTACTGGGCAGGACTTGTTTTCTTCCTTTAAAGATATTATTTCTTCCGGAAAAGTTCCAATATCGAAATTGGTAGGCTTGACAACCTATGGCGCTCCAACTATGGTGGGTCGTGGTAGAGCGTCTCGTGGGATTATGTCGTAAAGATATCCATCAGCAAGCATTATGTGGACATTTTCTAAAACTAAACAACTTCATGAAATTGGTACTAAAAAATGTTGAACAAGATTATAGCTCAAGCGTTACAAAGATTGTTCAAAACCTTGGCCGATAAAATTGACGTCAATACGAGGAACTACTTCTTCTCTCTGAAGTTCGATGGTTAAGTAGGGGACGAGTGCTGAAACATTTCAATCATATCATATCTGTCATACTTCAATTTTTCAAACAACGTGATGAACCGATTCCGGAACCGGAAAATTCAATCTGGCTTAGAGATTTTGGTTTAACTGGGGATATTACAGAAAAATTAGATGAAATTAACTTGAAGCTTCAGGTGAGAGACAAAGAACTAGCAGAAATTATTTCTTATATAAAAGCGTTTATCAAAAAGCTTGAGTTTTGGGAACAAAATCGATGGCGATACCAGTCAGTTTTGTCTGTTTTCTCAGAAAAGATATCTAAAAGTCCACTAGAACTATATGACAGTAAATATCACGTAGAAATAGTCTCTAGCTCCAGGGATAACTTCAACAACCGTTTCAAGGATTTCAACGAAATTAGTGGCGCAATTTGTTATTTCACCCTTCATGGAAATTGATATCCAACAGTTTGCGACTTCTGTTAGGCAAAATTTTAGCGAAGACATCGCCGCGACAGAAATGCGTTTCAAGACGATTTAACTTTAAAATCATTAGTCTCAAATACAAAATGCATCTGGTCTTCAGTAAGTAACGATAAATATTCAATCTATTAAAAACGACTTACAGAAGAACATATGGTTAATTGTTATCGAATGGTGGTATCAATTTGTACTCCAAACATTAAAAGAAGTCAGTCAGGCTTCTCATTGAACACCCATTTTTTATCTGGATATGTTTTTGTTTAAAATAGTGCGTTGCTTATTTTTAGTTACCTAAATTAAATCGTATATGACATTCCTTTGTAACTGACGAAAAACTTTGTTTATTGTTCAAACACCTACGATTGGTAGGAATCGATTTAGTTATGTATTATGAATTAGTTATTAGTTTATTTAGGTTTATTAGTATGTATTGGTATTAGTAAAATAAACACATGTATGTCGCATACAACTGTGTATAATTTCATTGAAGTTGGCATACATTGCTTACGGCTAGGTAGCTCCCTGTTTATTCCAAAATTATCAAAGTAGATCAACACACTGAAAAGGTTGGCGACCACTGGTTTATAGTAACATTACCCCCTAAAATGCTTTGAAATTTCATCAATGGATGTTAGGACTAAGAGAAGAGGCTACTGCCTCAAATCGTAGTTTGAAAAAATATCTTAAGAAGATGACGTCAAGTGTGTTGACTCTACTCCCCCGCTTTCCACGTAACGTCATTAGTTTATTACAAGCCTTTATTTAACTTCACTTATTTGCTAGTATGTGTGGGATAAATCTTGGAGCTGAATTTTAAACCAGTTGGTCTTAACCAGCTGAGCTGAAATTTTGTACACACGTGTGGTCAGCGTGACAATATAAGATGAATTAACTAGCATCGTGGTGGAGAACTCATGTGGATAAAAGTGCACTAAACAAACAGCCTAGCTTTTTCGCAGCAGCAGCCGCTATTGAGGAGATGTGTTCGTGCCCGGTCATGTCGTCGGTGATCTGGTCTCCGACCAGCCGAAATGAACGGCTCTTAGGCAGAACTCGGCTATCCATCGAAACGTTTGTCAAGGTACAGTACTGTTTTTGGAAGCATTAAACTGTACAAAACTGTTGCGCTCTCAAGCAGTGACAACTCCAGGTCTCTCGTCAGAGAGGAAGTCGTTGGTAGTCTTCTTCTTTCCAGCTCACCTGCGCGTAGATTGCTGTCATCAGCAAAGCTGTGGATTGGATTGATCGTACAGGAAAGGAGGTCGTTGATCTGTAAGAGGTACAGTGTCGGAGCCAAGACCGATTCATGGAACACCCGCGTTGATATGAATTACGACGGATATCTTGCAACTAGAGAGAAAGTCGGCCGCCCATCTGCAAAGCTTCTCTGGGATACCATCGGATCGAAGTTTGCATAAGAGGGCAGCGTGCCACAGCTGATCGAACGCTTTCGTGACATCAAGAGCACCGAGGTACTCCAGAAGCTAGCAATTTATGCACCTCTTCATCACCCTACTTATAACAGAAAGCAGAGCTATAGGCCTGTAGTTGTAAGGGTCGGTCTTAGATCCCTTATTTGGCATGGGTTGGATATTATTATATTTGTCGAACTTTTATAATACTAATAAGGTAAGAAGCTTTATGGAGTCCTATTAATAAAACATTAAAATTATATAGAAATAACCAAACCAGTTGTTTGACATCATAAATACTAAAAAGTAGAAAATAAATAAAATAAAAAATACATTTTTGTGAGCAATCCTTTATTTAGCCGCTCATAAAACTAACTAAACATTTAAAAACAATTTTTCCGATTTGAAATATTTAGGCGATAATGATGAAGCGTCTTTATCTCAAGTTTTCAAATAAATGCATGTTGCATTTTGACGGCAGGTTAGAAAAAGGATGTAACATGTCTTATCTGAAAACTTGAGACGAATTAACTTCATCATCGCTTAAATATTTCCAATAAGAAAAAAATCAGTTCATTTTATGGACAGCTAAATAAGGCTTGTTTTCAAAAATGTTTTTTTAGTTTATTTATAAAGGTTTATAATTTGCACAAGTTAGACCTCTTGGAAAAAAGTCAGCTACGAACATGTATAAGAGAGAAATTAAACAGATCAAGCCAGTCAATCAGGCCCATACAATTAGTCCATATTCGACATTCTTTCTCTGTCCTATCGGTAGTACCATTCATCTGGCAACGTCGCCCCTCCCCCATACTTGACAGTTCGACGTATTAGACTAGGGAGCGCGTCACCGCAGCAGTAGTGACAGACACTCATTGAGATAGTGACGCCCACCGGCAAAGCCAGAGTGCAGAAGTAGAGAGGCGCGTTGAAAACATTTTTCCCATCATCAACATTAAAAAACTGAGATATCCCCTCCCCCACCCCAAATCCCAATTTTTGATCCCACAAACGTGATCAGGAAAAGTTTTGTCCGAGGCTCGCTTTTCAAAACTACAAATCTTTTTCGTCCCTGGCATAGTGATAACCTTGTGCACAAATATGTATTTAAGTTTTTTCGGATATTTGGGATATACAGGTGTTCGAAAGTGTTCTTTTTCAAATTACCAACGTTTCGGCATTTATTTTTTTCGCTCCTTCATAGCTATGGAGCAACGCACAAAGCACGTCCCAAGAGATAACAAATATCCCTTAGGTCGGCTATAAAAAACAAATAAATGGAAGTAATAACGGAATTCGTTGGCAACATGAAAATGCGGCACTTTGCCGAGAAGCTTTAATTTTTCACCTAACTGGTCTAGACGACAATGACCACGTCTCAAGTTACATATATATATATATATATATTTTCCGATAATTAAACCCTCAAAAAGTCGTTGCCTTTTTGTAATTATTTTTTATAATATGAAATTAAGACACTGTTAAAATGTCAGCGTGAATAAAACAACTCATTTTGTATTTAAAAAAAACAACTTAGGGGTGTTTTTATTAAATGTTAACCCCCTCAAAAGTGTCTGCCTTATTAATTTTGTGTTTTATGAGATTTTAAATTTCAATTTCTGCTTGTTGGTCTCTGAAACAAACACTTTTTTTGGGAAAAAATCTTTTACACCTTTCTCCTATGCGCAGTACCTGGTGTCCTCAGGTAGGGCAAGCCAACACTTGCTTACCTACTCATCTATCCAATAGATACTATAACACAGAATTTTAAGGTGCATCAAACACTTCATGAAACGTGTGTTTCTAGCCCTGCGACTATTAAGGCTCGTACTCACCGAACGCGCAAAATGTTTATAAACGTTGTAAACGTATTCAAATGCGTGTTTGGTGTGGACTTGAATCACACGGTAGCGACAAATGTTTACAAACGTTTGTAGGTGTTTGTCATTGTTCCATCCAAAGTCGGTAACATCAAAGGATTTGTACTTGTTTGTGGATTTTTACAATTGTGATGTGGATGGACAAAATAAATACATGGTAAATATAAATTTGCATATTGTTACCTGATTTTTAGGTTAGGTTTTCAAGAACTGTATTGGTTATTAACTCTTTAATTAGTTGATATTTGGGCTATCATGGAGTGGGATAATGAAATGTGTCTACAGCTTATAAATATATACAGGGTGTTCCTTAATGATATGCGAATATTTAAGGGGGTAAATCTACATTAAAAATTAATGTTAGTTTGCTTTATAAACTATGGTCCAAAAATGTTTCTTTACAAAAACTCCGGGTGTTGAAGTTTTAGGAACAAAATGGAAGTTGATTAATATTTCAGAATCGCTTTATACATGTATATCTATTTCACTGATATTTAGTACGTAGTGAAAGTTAATAAAGTTGCATATTTTTTCAATGCAAAAATAATTTGTTTAGCTTTAACCGTGGCGTGCGTGCGGGTATTGACTTCGATATTTTTTAAGAAAAAACTGGTACTTCCAATAGTTTTTTGCCAAAATTCCCCGTTCAATTTAAAACAATGATCTCCCCTTGAATTGTTTTCCGTCGATGCACTATTTTTAGTAAAAAAAAAAAATAAAACCGTTCTATTGTCTAAATTATTATTAATTTAATTGGAAAAAATTAAAACAACTGACAACATAAACATACATTAAGCTAACGAAATGAGTACAAAAATTGTTGAAAATGACCCCCTTCACTTAGTAAGCATGCTTCCGCCCTCCTTCTCATGGAATTGCGCACTCGTTGAAATATCCCTGGATTCTTTTTTATTCCATCACAAGCTACAACTATTCTTTCTCTTAATTCCTCTACAATGGGACTTGTGTACACAAGATAGCCCCACAAAAAGAAATCTAAGCTGTTGAGGTCTG